>PVHY01008189.1:0-63049 GCA_004024945.1 Uropsilus gracilis
AATACTGAGATAAATCTGTGTATCCACCAATACAATCTGTTTTTAAAGGATAAAGACACAATCTACTTCCACTCCCAAATTTCCTCTCTCAAATCCACACCTAACTCTTCATCAGAAGAAAGCAATGTCATCAATGTCGGTTGTATCTATTTATATGTACACTTAAAAATAAAACATTTAATTTTTCAATGTAATGTGTATAATTTTTCAATGTAATATGATTGTCACTGATGTATATGCACCCTCACATATGTACACACACACATTATTTTATTTCATTTCAAATTCATTTCTTCTTCTAATTGTTTTCAGATCCATTCATATATTTATGTATTACCTTTGGTTTATTCTATTAATTTTTTCCCCACTAGTAGATAAGTATAATTATTGGGATTATTGGAATTTAAAGTTTATACACACATATTAAAATAATTCCAAATTGATCTCCAGAGATTTTTGAAATAAATTATAATTTCTAAAAAAAAAAAAAAGAAAGCACTGAAAAAACAATAAATGGGCAATGTTACTCAAACAATTATGTATAATATATAATATAATAGATTGAGTGGCATTTATAGAAACAACTGATTATTTTATATATATGTATACACACATTCATATATATATATATAGAGAGAGAGAGAGAGAGAAAGTTTGTTAGTTGATTATCTGAAATAAAATCTACTGGTAAATTCCAGAAAATGTTGGTATCATCTCATTAGTAAATCAATCATGAAAGCTAATTGCTTTAAGTATAGAGCTTCTTAATCATTGGTTCATATTTCTTCAAATTTTATTTATTTTTAGAATTTTCCCACACTGATCACAGTAGAATACATCTCAAATGAAATTATTGCTATTTCTATTTTCTTCATACAATCTGTCAGTGTACTAGACAGAAGATGGGATAGTTAATTTACTTGTCAATTTGACAGACAAGTTGACCAAAGAAAAGCAAAGATATTTGGTCAAATGTCATTCTGAGTGGTTCTGTGATGGTGATTTTGGATAAGGTTAACCTTTAAACCAGTAAAGTAATTCAGATTGCCCTATCTAGTTATATATGATGTGTAATTATGACAAATATAATGGATCATAATGGAAAAACTAAAGTTTAGGTAACTGCCATAGTATTTTCAAGGCCTGGCAAAAGATTTCATTTCAGCCTTTCAGAGTCTGAGTACTCAAAAATCCTTCTACAGAGTGGGATGGCAGGAAGTGGAGGAAAAAAAATTCTTCTATAGTTCTTCCATCAGTCTTAGACTGTTTTCTCTACTACCCTTGTACACTCAGGCTTTTCTTTAGGGGCTGTGGCTAGTGAAGGAGCCTGATCAGGTTTACAATTACTGGCATTATGTTGTTGTAGAATGTAAGAATACATTCGTTAATGGAATCTAGATGTCTCATTTCAACTGTCCCCAGTACTCCCCGAGACTACTAGAATATACTTGAAAGTCCTTTAATCAGGAAATAGATCCTTTTTATCCCATTAATACATTCCAAATAAGTAGAACATGCTCACATATGGAACAGCAAAAGTGTGACCCTAAAATTAAAATAAACATAAAAATATTTGCATATTAAAAACTCATTAAATCAAAAAAATAAATATAACATTTTGTATGAGACGCCTTAAGATGTTTAAATTCACCATCTAATTTAAATGATTGGAAATAGGTTTACAGAGAGAATCCGAACACTGGAAGTCTGAAATCCAGGAGAAAATATGAACTAGGCTGATCTCCTAGATTTTTCTCCCACTCTCCAGTATTTAAGTCTTTAGAAGACTGTAATTTTTTAAAAACATATTTACATCTTTACTCTCTCTTCTCCTTTAATTCTCCGGACCCTTTAAACTGTTATAATTTGCTCTCACTCTCTTTTGTAGATCTCTTTCTCATCCAATTTGCTACAAAGCAGTCACTCAAGATATTTCCTCTGTGTATGTAATGATCAATTCTTTCTTAACTTCTAAAATCTTCCTACAAGCCATGGAGTTAACTAAATGTTGAGTAACTGAATATTAAGTGATACTTCTCTTGACTGCTGAAGAAACTTTCCAGGAAATATGGGTCAATAATTGGAAAAGGAAGAAGAGGAGAATGAGGAAGAAACCTGAGACCTCTGAAACAGTCACCAGCTACACTTTGGAAATCAAAGGGATGCTAAAATCAACCCAATTCAGATCCCTCAGTTAAACAGGTTAGGTTACCAGGACAGTCATTGGTCCTGTCACTGAGGAAAGGCTTTAGCCAAGATACCATTGCCCATGACCATAGAGTGACAGAACCATCATATCAGCACCTTGAGGCCAAGTGTCTACATTGTCATCTCCAAGTGGTTTATGGAAACTATTTCATAGAACAAAGAGGAGGAACATTTCTCAATAGATCACTTCATACTCAACAGTCTCACATCATATCTAAAACTGAAATCCTCAGAAAAATGTGTCATTTCTGTCACTGAATTTGTGAATCACCTTCTAAAATAGAATTGCAGTGTCATGTCCTCCAGTTTTGATTTGACTATGAGACTTTACTTGTGTGGACACCTTCTCAAAAGAGGAAATAGTCATGACAGTGCGGGCACCAAGATCAAAGCCAACCCCCAACTTGTGAGTTTTTTAGATGAAGTGGTGACCCAAACATCAGAAATCCTGAAAATCAATTATAGGAAGAGCTACCACAGATGGAATATGTCATCTAGGAGTCAAAGTATCTCTGAGTTTAAACATCAAACACATATCGAACACAAAATACACACACACACACACACACACACACTACATGTCTTATCTGTTTATCTATCAAACTATATACCTGTTACCTATCTAAAGAACTTGGTCTTAGGTCTTTAAGCATTGGATAGTACCAAGTTCAATCCTACCAATTCCATTCTAATTTTTAGATGTTTTACCATGAATCATTACTATAAGGATTACAGAAAGAACAAGAATTAATTACATATCATCAAATTTGTTACGACTCCAAAACTTGCTCTATTTCTTCCCTTACCTTTGTATAAAGTTAACTTTTTCCTTGTTTGTTTTGAAAATCACAAAACCAGTACCTGCATCCCCTTGCTACTCCACCCTGGTGACCAACCCCATAAAACCATGGCCCTAGCACTCTCAGGCCAAGAAGGTGACTCAAGGCAGCTGCAACCCTTCCCTCTGTGACCCACAATAAACTTCCCTTGCCTGTAGCTTTAATTAGGTTTCTCTCTAAATTCCTTCTGTCATAACAATAAATTCAGATAAGAATACTTAAAAACTTGTCAGTCAAAAAGGATCAGGGAAGTTCACTCCTTTTGAAACCACTCAAGCAATGTTCATGGTGTCAGAGTAGGGCTGCTATTTCCCTGTAGGACCAAAGCAGCCACAAGAACTCTTTTATTCCTCTATCCTCAGGAAGGTAAGTGGCCTGTCCCCATGACTCAACTTAAATTTACTTTCAGTCTCAAGTGGGACAGGTTTGAAATTTTTGGGGTAGCTCAAGCAGTGCCCTGAACAATGCATCCAGTCCACAGACTCCCTGCCACTTGTGCTAGGTGGAAGGAAAAAAAAAACAGTTTGGCTAAAAGATTAGGAGGTTTTCTTTACTTCTTGGGATTACAGACATCAAGGTAGACAACATGGGTGGGAATCCACAACCTCTTTTAGGTTTTTTTTTCTTTGACTCAAAGACATAAGTTGTGGGCAATTGGTCTCATGCTTGTGATACCAGTCCTTTAGTGACAAAGTCTTCCTGGAGAGTCCCTAGGATGATTTTACACCCTCAGAAGGCTTCTGCTCTCCACTCACTGAAAAATCAACTCTTCTTTCTCTGCAATCTTGCATGGCCAGAATATCAATTAGAAGAAAAAGGAAGTGTTGCAATTTAAGGGGACCCTAAATTGTATGTCAAAACTTTTATGACTCTGTACCAAAATGATGCAAAAGCAATGTAAATCTCACACTTCAAAGTAGAATCCTAACTTGTAGGATGAAGTATCTTCCCATTTTCAACAGCTCTGTTGAAGAAATTGCTGATTTGATTTCACCTTCTCTTGCTGGAAGAGAAGCAAGAGCCTCAGCCCTTTTAGTTCTGAGTCCCTCTCCCCTCTTAACCCTACTGCAATTCCCCTCAACCCCTCCCCACTTTACCCTTTCTTACCTGAACTTCCACCTCCCCCTAGTCTCTATCCACATCCCATAACATCCTGGTCTTAAGCTCTTCCACTACTTCTAGTGGAACTGAATACCAACAAACCTAGGTACTTATGGGGGAACCTATCCCCTAAAGCAGTTCTCTAATTAATGGGGGAGCAGGACTTGTGAATGTCCACATCCCCTCTTTACCTTGAAGTTGTACATCTGAGTCCCACTCTAAAGGTCTCTCAGAGGATCTAAAGAGATCTGTAGCTATGATAAGAAATGTTTCCCCAATGCACATAGGGGCAGATACAAGCCCTCTTCAATAACCTCTTGACAAGAGAAGAGCAGTTTGCAATTCAGAAACTGTGAGAAAGGAGGTGTACAAAGAGCAAATACTCTTCAGGAACCTGCCCACTGCCCAACCACAACCCTAGTGTCAACCAAGAGCTCCAGTGGGATCCCAGCAAGTAGCATCACCTGGTGTGTTTGAGCATTACTGCAGTCTCTTTCCAAGAGGAGTGGGGCTGGTGAGCCAAAGGCTCATCAGTAAAATGTCACCCATGGGCCTCAGGAGACTCTTCACCTTTGTGGATAGACTGAAGCATTATGGCAGTTTCCTAGTAGGAACCAGTCTTAAATACCCAATTTATAATGCAGAGTACTCCTAACACTAGTTTCAGAAATTGAATATAGAACCTAATTTGCCATCCTTGGAGACTGCTTTCTGAGTATTTGAAAACTGAGATCTGGTGGAGAAAGAAAATGAGGACTTCAAATAACAAGCCACCTTACAAGTGGTTGTCATTCAAGGTCAATCTGGGAGAAGGCCAGGAAGGGATAACCTTTGAGAACAACATTCAGTGTAGTACTCCTGGTCTCCCACGAGGAAGGCACAGTTCCTTTAAGTTGGGACTAACCCAGTATGTGAATTGCAAAAAGCAGGGATATTGGAAGGGTCCCAGGCAGAGATGGAAATGGTTTGATCCATATTTCAGAGGCCCACAACACCAAATGATCCAATTCCATGGTGATTAAAGAGGGCAGGGAATTCTTCAACCAGCTCCTAGAAATCAGGTTCCCATTACCCTGGAGGATTCCCAGATGACCTTGAACCTAGGGGCTGAGCCCATTTTTGAACATAGAGAAAGGACCATATACTCAGTTTCGAACATAAGGAAACAACCTCTATCTTCCCAAACTTGCTCAATAGCCAGGGTGTCAGGAAAAAATAATAAAAACCTTTAACCTTTAGAATTCCAGTTACACAGAAATATTTAAAGCATTCCTTCCTACCTTAACAGAATGACCAGTCCCCTTCCTAGAAAGAAGCCTATTATATGATCTAAGAGCTATTTACTTTATTTGGAAGACAGGAAGTGTGCTCTAAAAATAACAGTGCAATCCCAGGAGGCATTGGTGGCCTTCCTAGCCACAAACAGAAAGGGTTCTCAGAAGGACTTTCCAAGGTGAACCCTGAGGTTTGGGCCCATAGACAGATGGGAAGAGCCAGTTACACCTCACTTGTCCGCATTAAACTCAAGTCTTTGACCCCAAAACCTCACCTATGGCAGGAACCCCTAAGAAAAGAGGTCTTAAAGTGAATTCAACAAATAATTAAGACTCTCCTAAGCTAAGGCCTAATTCAGTCATGCCATTCTCCATACCATACACTAGCCTTACTCATAAGAAAAGCTAGTGCAAAGTATAGGCTGAACTAGAAATAGAGGACAATGAATGAATTAGTCAAGGGCACTTAACCATTGTTTCCTAACCTCTGTAGACTTTCAGCCAAACTTTTGGTCAATGGTATTCAGTACTTAACCCAAAGAGTGCTTTCTTCTGCAGTCCCTGCTCAAAAATCCCAGTGATTGCTTGCCTTTGAAAGACAGAATCCTAAAATTGGCCATTATTGGCTTAAAATTTCCTGGACTGTGTTCCCATGGGGATTAAAGTTTCTCTAACTCTATTTGGGTACTAGCCCAACACCTGCACAACCTGGTCTTCTCCACTGGCTCATTGTTACAATATGTGGGTGACCTTTTGGTGACTAGTACCTCCTAACAGGAATCTGACCTCAATACCACCAAGGTTCTTAATCACTTGGCAAAGATGGGATATAGGATTTCTAGGAACAAAGCTCAGATTACTCAAGAGTGAGGGAAAGGAAAAGGAGACTGTCCACAGATGGAAAGGAAACCATCTAGCATTCTGAATTCACAAATAATAGAATTCTTGGAAATGCAAGGCTCTATAAATTTGGATTCCTAACTTCAGTCTAGTAGCCAAACCTTTACATCAGGTCAAGACAGGGCTTCCCTCCTCATGGTGTGAAATGAGAGGCTGCCTTTCTAGAACTACAAAGGGCCCTGGGAGTACTGCCACTCTGAGACGGACCAAATCATGTGAGCTTTACTTCCATGAGAGACATGAGTCTTCATACAGTATCTGGCTACTGTGCCCTAGCCTGTTACCTACTCTTCCAAGCAACTTACTGGGCAGCCAAGGACTGGTCTCTATGACTTTGGGCAAAACCAGTGACAATCCTTATGGAAGTAAAATAAATACTTATAGCTAACCTACTATTATTTGGGTACTCCTTATAGGAGCAGGTTGATTGATTCCAGATGGAGTCCTACTGATGAACAGTCTGGATCTAACTCTGCTACTTGGGAAGATTCAGATTGTAATCAGTTCTAGTTCCATTTTTTTTAAATCCAAGTCACATTATATAAATTCAAGTCCTTGCTGAGTACAAAATACTTGGGAATATTACTTTTGAAAATAATTAATATCCATCAATTTCATGTGGACCAACAAGTGCAGCATGTCTTGAACTAAGAACTCTGCAACTAAAGTCCACTTAGGAGAGAAATGAAAATCCAGATATATCCTCTTTCTTTCAATCCTCTTTACCCTTGTTTTCAGATCTGTCACATTTCCACACACGATTCCACATGAAAATCATCGCAGATCATTAAGGTGACAGGTAAATTGAACTGGACTGGAAAGAAAAGAGAATAATCAAGAAATGAAAGGCTATATGAGGTTAAGAAACTTCCCTATTTTCATATTAATCTTTCTTGTCCTTTTTTGCCAGGACATTAATAATAACAGAAACAATAACATTTACTGTTATTTAAGTGTCAAGAACTAACCATACTAAGAATTGACTCACATTACCCCATTTAATAAGATAAGATTGTGATGTATGCATAATATTCCCCTGATATCCTGGGGAAGTTGAAATTTAGAGAGAGGAAGAAACCTACCCAGGGGTCACAATGAAAGAGAGTAGTAGAACATGGATTTGAAGCAATAAGGAAAAATTCTTTATTATGTCCATTATGCCACATCCAAATTCAATAAGAATCACGAGAATTTTATTATGAGTCTAAACCTTGATCAAGTGGAAAAAGCAATGATTCACACACATGCTTACACACAATTGCCACTCCCTCCCACCATTACAACAACAAAAGCACTGATCAGTTACAGTAACCAAAAGCACACTTTAATGGGGACAAGCCTTTATTGATGGTGTTGAGAGGAGGGTACATTGCTCACAGGAAGAATTCCCATCTACATTATAGACAGATGGCAAGGAATAAATTTGACCTTGGTCCCCAATGCTTAGGAAATTCAGAATGAAGGGTGATTCTTGATCGTGGAAAAGTAGTATAACCACTTCAGAAAAGTCACTTGTCATTCCAGGAAGAATAGGTGTGAAGATTAACACAGATGCAAAAAGAAAAAAAAGACATGAACTCATATCCACTTATGAATTGTGATGAAACATTTGTTCTTGTTTCATCATCCTGAAAGCTACTGGGGACTAAATGTGAACTTGGGTAGGCCTACTTTCTAGCAGGACTAAGGTAGATAGCCAGAAGGGGGTTTCTGCTGGTGTTGTACAAATGGGCAACTACATAGGTGCAACTACCATTTGGAGGTAGACATGGGCAACTACCATTTGGAGGTAGACATGGTTCAGGGTTCCTGATAGGAATATGGGAGATGGCTCATGTCTCAGGAAAAGGGTGTGGGAGCCAGACAGTCATTAAAGATGTGAAGAAATCAAGCAGATCCTTGAAAATAAAGTAGTAATTACACAGTGAGTTTCATGAGCTCCCACTTCTCTGCCCACAGCAACATCCTTCCAGAGTCATCTTATTGTTTGAGTTAATAGCCTTTGCAAATAATACAATCAGGTTCCTTTGAGAGTTGCTATGGAGCATTTGTGAAAGGAGGATCTACTGGTTCAGAGCATTTGTCCCGAGAGAAAAGTGTCAGCTTCCTGTATCACCATGGGTACAGAAGACATACCAACTTGTTTTTAAAATAAATGTTCTCTAAATACTCTTTAAATTATCATAAAAATGGAAGATTCATTTGTCTCTCATTTATTTTTTTATTTCCTATTAATCCATCTCCCTTTGTGAACTTTAATACAATTCTCCAAAGATGAAAGAAAAACATCACCATCTGCCACTTCTATTGACTAAATATGATGTTAAATAGATCAATACATTTAGATTAAATCAAACACTTTGGAACACCAAAAGCAAGTTATGAACTCCTTTGAACTCCACAAGATTCCAGACTTCCCAAAGCTGACAGAGTTGAGACAATGAAATGAGGCTCATGGCAAAGATTCCCTGATGGAAATTTGAACAGCCTCACCCTGGGCAGCTCTGAACAATGCACCACCCCAGTGGGATTCACGTGAAGCTCCTAAAAGAAGAAAGGACTTGACAGCACTCTGGTCACTGGAAGCATCTAGCTCTAGATTCTCACTCCCAGGGCACATTTCTGGTGAGAAGCTTCAAATGAGGTCCTACCATGCTTGACACTTAAGAACTTTGTCCCAATTTGAGGACTGGGGAATTCTCCAATTGGCAACCAATAGTATCCTTGACTATATGGGGCTGAATCCCTTCCATACCCACCTAAGACCCTCCGCTTCATAAACCTGTCCATTCGTTTTAAATCTTTCCTTATATAACTGGACACCTGGCTCCACCCTAGATGTCTCACTTATAACCTCTTCTTCCTCAATTCATTCCCCTCTTATCTCAAAGCTCATTGTAGTGATCGCTAATGAAATTATGTGATTTTGAAAATATTTTCCTTAAACTCTTTATTTTTGCAATTAAAGTCAAAATAATGCCCCCAACATTACTATCAGAGCCATGTTCACATGCTGAATTTGTTCCAATAGACAAGACATGCTCTGAGGTTGACATTGTAGTTTAATGAAGCCTCTGTCACTCTGACTCTTTGGGGTTCACCAGGACTCCAAGACATTCTGCACTTCAGGTCTCCAAGACCCCATGAGCAAGTTCTCCCTTATATGCACTTTTGCACTTAAAAATCGCTAAGTTAAATTAAACCAAAACTGATATAAGAAAAATATACTAATTCACTAATCTAACAGGAGATTTAATTACAATTTATTATTTTTTGGTAGGCAAAGAAGGAACCAAATATCCAAAGATGTAAATAGTTTTCATAATTTTAATATAAGGGGTATGTACTAAATTTTGTATCAAAAATCAGAGTATAAACATTCTTCTCAAATAAATGTGGAAAACTTATTTAACTTTATTGACATACACAAAGCTAATCTCTTAAATTCCAAATTATACTGTTATATTGAGCCTATTTGCTGACATTAGCATTTAAATTACAAAGTAAAAGTGAAAAGATACAATCTCCATTTGTTTTCAAATTTAGATCAAATTTCTAAATAATTCACAAAAATGTAGTGAGTAAAAATCCTAGAGATACACAGTTGAGGAAAATACAGTGAAAGCTGTTTCCAGGCAAATATTCCTGTATATGTTTTTTAATATTCTTTAGTGTTGATTAATATTTCTGTGTATGTCCTCTAGCTTTCGCATTTTATTTGAAATTAATTAAATGTTCTTATGCTTCTTTTCTCCCTTTTAGTTTTGTAGGGATTTTTTTCCCCTAATAATTCTTTAAGGAGGTGTTCTAGAGTTCACAGTGTAATCCCTTAATTTACTACAATGTAACAAACACTAGAATTTATATTCTCTCTCAGAAAACCCTAGGGAGCTTAGAGTGTTTTAACTTTTTCACAAACCTTACCCAGATTCCCATGTTATAATTGTTATTTGATTTAATTATACATGAATTTTTACACTTCACATATCACTACTATGAACATACTGTTAAGGTTTATTTATATTTATCTAATCCAGATTTGCTTTGTTCTGTTTCCTCCTCTCTGCCAGGATCAGTTGCCTTCACCCCTGTGTTTTAGGCCCAGCCTGGAACGGGCCTGTTTATGTTCTTCATGTTCAGCTTTCCCCCACCCACTGGGAGAGCCATTCATGAATGGAGAATAGTCCTTCCTTTCCCAGTCAGCTGATCATGAGGAGCTGTCTGTTAGGCAAGAAGGAGCAGCTAGTGAACAGGAGTTCTCAGGCTCAACACTGAGTGGGGGTGGAAGTAGCCATGAGGGTCTCTTCCTTTGATGGCAACTGCTCCATGACTGACTATGTCTGAAGAGTAGTCCATATAGATCCTCAGAGATCAATGGACTCTACCTTGAGGGACCCAGGGTACTAAACCTGAAGAAACACTTATGTCTTTTTTCAAAAGACACACTTTTGAAAGGTGTGTCTCAGAAACTGGAGTCCCTGTCACTGTGATCCGGATTTGGGCAAATGATTCATATTCTAAATTGTAGAAGTCAAGTCTTCCTTTAAGACATTAGGTTGTGGATGTATTAGAGGATTCCAGGCGTCATTTTCTATTAGGTAAAATCCCTTGGCATGTCAAGGGTCTGTCCCGGTAACCATGGACTCGCTGGTGATGACATGATTTACAGATACTTGTTCTTAAACTGTTGAGGTTGGCAGCTTTATTCTTTGCAGTCATGACAAATGATGAGCTCACACAAAACTCCTGTTTCCTGCAGGGACAGGGTCAGGCACTGGTCCCCTAAGTGGGTTCTTGGATGATTCAGAGTTACCCTGCTTGATGCTCACTGGGATAGCATGGGGGAGAGGTGTTGCTCCTTTGACACATCCTTCTCCAATTTCTCCTCCTTTTGGAAAACTACATTCTAGGAAAGACTATTTAATGATCTCACTAGATCAAGTAAGTTCAAATAGAGGAGAGAATTAAAGAATTCATGCATAAATTCACCAAACCTTTATTCAGTGTCTACTATTTCTCAGATGCTTTTCTAGAAGGTATGGCTGTTATCAGCAATAATCCAGGTCTCAGCTCTGTCCTCTTGGAGCTTACATTTGGCGATGATGCAGAGTGTCTGTATATGGTTGTTGGGAGTGCAAAGGGAAGAATGATACTAGACAGGTCAACCACCTTAAACATGAAAAATCTTTGCTTTGAGGAATGGAGCTTACATATGGAAAGAGAAAACACATCCACCCATCCCATAGGCATCAGTCCCCTTGTGCTCTTCTGCACCTCTTCTTTTTCACCCATAGTCAGTCTTACATGTGTCTGTGTTCATGTGCTTTTCTTTAGTTTTGTGTATGTTGGGCCTTGTTTTATTCCTGGAGTTTATGATGTGGGGTATATGGATCTGGTCTGAGATATGGTGGCAGCTGTTCCCTTCTGAGCTTCAACCCCCACAGCAAAAATGGAGCAGCCTCAGAGACCAGGGGACATGTAGAGGGCAGGCAACAGTGGTGAGTTCTTGGTAAATATTAGGTAGGAAATTTAAGTGGACTTTCTGAGACAGAAAAGTTTCTGAGAAGGTAGATATCAGGGTATTCTGGGAAAGATGTGAGGCTATTTCAGGGTAGTGTTTCCCAAATATCAATAAATTCTATCCATTTTTCTTATTTTCGTATATTGTTAGCATTTTTCATATTTCCTAGTTTTCATTGAAATTACCTCCAAATTAATTGACTAAAATTTTATAGTAATTCTATATTTTATTCTATAAAATTTAATTTGATAAAATATCTAGCTTGGTTTAATAATATAATTTTATTGACTCACTCACGAAGACCAGCCCATGAGTAATTCTAGATTGTATTATACTGCATGAGAGATTTAAAATTCAACTTAAGAATTTTCAAATGATTAAAATGATTAAGAATACAACGTGAGATTGTCTTCTGTAAGAAGTCTCCCTGTCACAACCACTGGAAAATACTGCAACAGGAATTAGTGTTTATAAATAGAACATTGTCTTCCTAGAAAATTTCCTCTTCCCAAATAATATTCCTTCATTCTTTGATCCTTTATCACAAGACAAACTTTCCAATGATGTGGAGTAGAAATTAAATCATGTATATACATTTTACATGAGCATGAGAAGAGAGCTTGGCCCTTAATATCAAGACTCCTTGATTGAATCTGTAGACTTCAACCCTCGTGGGGAGAGGGAGCAGGGAAGAGGCAGGGACAACAGAAGCTATTAGAAGCTGGTGGCAGGGAGCGCTGGCATTATCTGCCCAGCCCCTCCATTAGCCTATTGACTGTGGAAGGCAGCTACTGCTTCTCATAAAGTACATAGTCACACTGTTACCAGGTGAGGAGAACACCCCTTTTAATTTTTTTATTGAGGGTTCTTCCACCTACGCACAAGCAGCTGCCAAAATCACAAAGCAATTTAAACAACAGGGTTTTATTAACAAGGAAAATTAACCAGGAAAATGAAAAGTCACAATAATGCCACAAGTGGCCAGTTATTTTATCCCAAGTACCGTTTAGTACAAAAGTTCCAAACACGTTTGGATATATATAGTACCCCTCCAAAACTTAGGCTCTCCTGCAAAGTCCAATCTTTCTCTAGCATCTTTTATTTTTTTGCTTCTTCCCTCCAAACCTTAGGCTCTCCTGCAAAGTCCAGACTTTCTCTAGCATCTTTTTTTATTTTTTGCTTCTTCTCTCACCAGCATTCCAAGCAGCTCTGCTTCACCAAGGCTCTTCAAGTTTTTCCAACAGACACTGATGCAAACTCAGCTTTCCATGTATGCCACCTTGCTGTGGCTCCATGTGCTCCTTTAACAGGTCTGCCTTCAACAGCATCTGGCCAAACCCACAAGGCCTACCCTCAGCAGCCCCCTGATCACTCCTGGTCTGCCATTCTGGCATCCAACTTCACACTGGCTATATCTCTGCTTTTCACTCTCCTACCATGAGGTTCCTTGCCACCAAAAGCTCACTCTTCCAGGGACTTCCCTTGGCCAGGTCACGTGGACCTGTTCTCTCAGTTCACCATTCTCATCTCTCTCTCTCTCTCTTTCTCTCTCTCTCTCTCTCTCTCTCTCTCTCTTTTCTCACTTCTTCCTTTTGTCCCCCCTTTTCCCATCTTCCATTTTCTCTTGTGGTTCTTTCAGACTCAGCCCACCAGGGTACTTTGCTGCCAATGCAATTTTCAACTGCATCATTACCCCCATATCAACATTTCTATGAGTAATTATTTTTTAATAATAAAATAATTTATTTATATAGAAATTTCACATCTTGTAATCCCCGGGATTCAACTCCCCACCTTCCCCCTCCCTCTGTCCTATTCCCCACCCCGAGCTATCTACTTCAATTTGGTTGTTAGCTTGTTTTGACTTTTCTTCATAGCTTTTTGTTTATCTTTCCTATGTTCCATATAATAGTGAAAACATTTGGTGTTTGTCTTTATCTTTTTGACTTGTTTCTGCTAATATGATTTCTTCTAGGTGCATCCATGTTATCATAAATTCATCTAATTTGTCACTTTTAATTGATGAGTAACATTCCATTGTGTATATATACCACATCTTTTTCATCCATTTGTCTGTTTTGGGACATTTGGGTTGTTTCCATGTCCTTGCAATTATAAATAGTGCTGCAATAAACATCCGCGCACAGGTGTCCCTTCATACCCACATTGAGGTCTCCTTTGGGTAAAAAAAACCCAGAAGAGCGATTGCTGGGTCAAATGGTAGTTCCATTTTCACTAGTTTGAGGGTCCTCCACACTGCTTTCCATAGTGGCTGGACCAGTTTACATTCCCACCAGCAGTGTAAGAGTGTTCCTTTCTCTCCACATCCACGCCAGCACTTGTTGTTGCCCGTTTTTTTGATGTGGGCCATTCTCACTGGTGTAAGGTGGTATCTCACTGTGGTTTTGATTTCCATTTCCCTGATTACTAGTGATGTTGAGCAATGTTTCATGTGCCTGGGCCATTTGTATTTCCTCTTTGGAGAAGTCTCTTTTCAGTTCTCCCCATTTTTTGATTGGGCTTCTTGTTTTCTTTTGTTTAGTTGTGTCAGATCCTTGTGGATCTTCGTTATTAAACCCTATCACTCTTAAGGAGGGCAAATTTTTTTCCCATTCTGTTGGGCTTTCAGTTTTTTCTGACAAAAGCTTTTTAGTTTGATGTAGTCCCATATGTTTATGTTTCCTTCATTTTTTTTGCCATCTGTAGATGTTTCCAGAAAGGGATTTCTGAATTGTAATTCATGAATGGTTTTACCCAGGTTTTCTTCTATGTATGTTATGGTTTCAGGTCTGACATTTAAGTCTTTTATCCATTTTGAGTTGGTTTTTGTACATGGTGTGAGAATATTGTCTTGGCCCATTTTTTTTTTCCCGCAGGTTAGTCCAATTTCCCCAGCACAATTTATTGAAGAGGCTATCTTTGTTTTAATGCAAGTTTTTCCCTCCTTTGTCAAAGATTAGTTGACTATATATGTGTGGTTTTATTTTCGGGCTCTCAATTCTGTTCCATTGGTCTGATTGTCTGTTGTTGTACCAGTACCATGCTGTTTTAATTATTATGGCTTTGTAGTATAACTTGAAGTCTAGAATAGTTAGGCCTCCATTCTCTCTTTTTCTGGCTAGGAGACTTTTTGATATTCGAGGTCTTTTGTTATTCCATATGAACTTCTGTAATTTTTTTTCTATCTCTTTAGGGAATGTTATTGGAGTTTTTATGGGGATTGCACTGAATCTGTAAATTGCTTTTGGAAAGATGGTCATTTTGATGATGTTAGTTCTTCCAATGCGTGAGCAGGGAATGTCTTCCATTTCCTTATGTCTTCCTCTATCTCTTTTAGCAATGTTTTAAAGTTTTCTTTGTATAGTTCTTTCATTTGTTTTGTTAGGTTTATTCCCAGGTATTTAATTGTTTTTGGTGCAATGGTAAATGGGATATTTTTTAAATTTCTTCTTCTTTTTCTTGGCTTTTTGTGTATAGGAAGGCTAGTGACTTCTTTGTGTTGATTTTGTAACCAGCTACCTTACTGAACTGTTTTATTGTTTCAAGGAGTTTTCTGTAGATTTTGGGGGGTTCTCTACATAAAGAATCATATCATCTGCATATAATGATAGCTTCAGTTCCTCTTTTCCTATTTGTTTCCCTTTTATATCTTTCTCTTGTCTGATTGCCCTGGCTAGAACTTCCAGTACAATATTAAAAAGTAGTGGAGAGAGTAGACATTCTTGCCTGGTTCCAGATCTTAATTAGAATGATTTTAGTTTTTCCCCATTTTGCTGTAGGTTTGTAATATATGGCTTTTATTATGTTGAGGTCTGTTCCTTTGATCCCCAATTTTTCAAGGGCTTTTCTCATTAATGGGTGCTGAACTTTGTTGAGTGCTTTCTCTGCATCTATTGATATGGTAATGTGATTTTTGTTTTTCTTCTTGTTGATGTGGTGGATTGTGTTAATTGATTTCCAGGTGTTGAACCATTCTTATGCCCCTGGGATAATCCCCACTTATCATTGTGAATAATGCTTTTTATGCATCATTGGATTCAATTTGCTAGGATTTTGTTTAAAATTTTTCATCCGTGTTCATTAGGGAAATTGGTCTATCATTTTCTTTCTTGGTGCTGTCATTTGGTTTTGGTATGAATGTGATGTTGCTTCATAGAATGTTTGGGAGCTTTCTTTCTTTCTTGATATTTTGGAAGAGTTTAATAAATTAGGTGTTATTTCCTCTTTAAATGTCATGTAGAATTCATTTGTAAAACCATCTGGTCCTAGGCTCTTGTTTTTGGGGAGAGTTTTTATGACTGCTTCAATTTTGCTGCTTGATATTGGATTGTTTAGGTTCTCTATTTCTTCTTTGTTCAATTTTGGGTGGTTGTATTTTTCCAAGAATCTGTCCATCTCATCCAGGTTGTTGTATTTGTTTCCATATGATGTTCATAGTAGTAGATTATCCTGTGGATTTCTTTTGTGTCTGTTGTAATTTCTCCTCTTTTATTTGTGATTCTGTTTATTTGAGTGTTTTCTCTTCTTTGTGAGCTTTGCAAGAGGTTTATCAATTTTATTTACTTTTTCAAAGAACCAGTTTTTAGTTTTGTTGATCTTCTGGATAGTCTTTTTGGTTTCCAGCTTATTTATTTCTTCTTTTATTTTTATTATTTCTTGTCTTCTGCTGGGTTTTGGCTTTTCCTATTGCTCTTTTTCTAGTTTTTTGAGTTGGGAGATGAGGGTTTTTTCTTTGTATAACTTCTTGGTTTTTGATATGGGCCTGTATTGCTATGAACCTTCCTCTTAGATAAGCTTTTGCTGAGTCCCAGACATTTTGTAGTGTTGTTTCTTCTTTGTCATTTGTTTTGAAGTTGGTTTTAATTTCTTCTTTAATTTGTTCAATTACCCAATTCTTCATTTAGTAGCATATTGTTCAGTCTCCATGTATTGGACACTTCTTGCTTTCTCTTCCTTGTTAATTTCTAGTTTGATGCCTTTATGATCTGAGGAAAAAAAGTTGGTATAATTTTAATTTTTGTATATTTATTCAAGCTTGTCCTGTGTCCTAATATGTAGTCAGTTTTAGAGACAGATCCATGTGCATTTGAAAAGAAGGTGCATTCTTTCCCTTGGGGACATAGTGTCCTGTAGATATCTGAGGTCCATTGGGTCTAGTTCTTCTTTTAAATCTTTTGTGTCCTTGTTTAGTTTCTGTTTTGTTGATGTGTCCTTTGGTGAGAGTGGGTTGTTAAAGTCTCCTACTACATATGTGTTTTCATCAATATTTGTTTTCATTAATATTTGTTTTCATTTCTGTTAGTAACTGTCTTATGAATATTGGTGCTCCCTCATTTGGTGAATATGTTGATAATAGCTGTCTTTTTGGTAGGTTGTACCCCAAACCATAAAGAAGGTAGTGACCGTCTTTATCCTTTGTCACTTTTTTTATTTTTAAATCTTCTTTGTCTGCTATGAGAATGGTTGCCCCTGCCTTTTGGGGGGGACCGTTTGCTTGTAGGATCATTTTCCATCCTTTTACCTTCAATCTATGCTTATCTTTGGCGATTAGATGCATTTCCTGGAGGCAGCAGAAAGTTGGGTTCTGCCTTTTGATCCAGTCTGCAACTCATGTCTTTTGATTGATAAGTTAAGATCATTGACATTTAGAGTGATTATTGATGTTTGAGGTTTTAGAGTTGGTTTTCTGGTAGACATTTTGAGGTTCCCTTGGTTTCTTATTATTTTTCATTCTATTTATTCTTCTGAGGACTTTGAACTTGAGACTTCTTGCAAGATTTCTTGGAGTGGGGGGTTGGTGGTAGCAAATTTCTGGGAACTTTGAGAAGATTCAGATTTTTCTTTCATAGAAGGACAGCTTTGCAGGGTTGAGTACTCTTGGCTGGATTTTTTTTTGTCTTGGAGTTTTTTAAAAATATGGCTCCATTCTCTCCTTGCTTGGAGTGTCTCTTAAGAGAAATCTGAGGTCAGCCTAATATGTTTTCCTTTGTAGGTTATCTGTTTTTTCTCTCTAGTCATTCTCATTATTTTTTCTTTATCTTTGGCTCTTGGAAGCTTTACGATGATGTGCCTGGCTGTAGCTTTTCTGTCATTAAAGTAGTTTGGTGTCCTTTTTGCTTCCTGTACATCTATTTTTATTTTATTCTTCAGGTTTGGGAAATTCTCTGTCATTATTGCTTTAAAAAGTCTTTCATTTCCTATGTCTTTCTCTTCTTCTTCTGGGTTTTTGATTATCCTTATATTTCCATTCTTTAAAGTATCTGCTAGATCTCTGATTTTTTTCTTCTGTCTTCTTACTTTGTTTCTCTCTTTTTCTCTCTTCATTCTCTCTATTTCTATATCCTCTAGTATGCTGATTCATTCTTCAATTTCTTCTAGCCTGCATTTTTGAGCTCTTCTATTGTTCCTCTTCTAAACTGTATCTCCTTCAGTTTCTTATTTAGTGTTTAAATCTCATTCTTCTATTTGACAATGGTAATGCTCATTTGCTGCATTCTTTTTTGTATTTTTCTACTTCTCTTATCTCATTGAGTGCTTTTATCATGTTGTATATGAATTCTTTATCTGTCATATTGTACATTTCTTTGATGTCCTCCTTGATGGTTTCAGGAGATTGTCCTTTGGTGAAAAATTCTTTCCCTTTGGGCTTGCTTGAGTATTTGTATTCTTCTTCCTTCCTATGCTTTCTCTTCGGGCTTGCTCTACATATTGAGTAATTGCTGTTCTGGTATTGGTTGGCATGTTGTAGTATACGAGGTTGTGGTTAATTCTGTTTTTGTGTCTGGATTATTTCTTGTTTCTGTGGGTTGTTTGGGGGGATTAGTCCTTTCCTTATCTGATCCGGTGTCACACAGCAGTACCTGAGTTTCTGGGCTTTGAGGTCAGCCCTGATATTCTGCAGATCCTCTCTGAAGTCTAGCTCTGTATGAGCCCTTGGACTGTTAAATCTGAGTCTTTGCAGGAGACTTATATAGGTGAACTTCTCTAATATGCAAACCCAAATTCTAAACTACTACCTGAAGGCAGCTTGTGACATTTTCAGGTTTGTGCCTGAGTTGCTATGGTGGTTAGTTTCTGTGCTTTCTATTCTTGTATTTGAATTACTTTGATAACATTTAATGTTTATTTTTTTTGTGTCTGTTAGTGGTTTCCAAGATTGATTTGTTTGTTATTTATAATTGCCCCCTCCTTTTCTTTTTTGCCCTTTAAATGTTCTTGAGTGTCTGTGTTCTGCTGAGTATTTGCTTAGAATATTTATTGGGCCGGCATGTATTAGGGGCTCCTGCGCCAAAGTGGCACGTCAGTGCGCGGTGCCTTGGGTGGTGTCTGCCTCACCTGGAAGGGTGGGGGGCTTCAGAGGGAGACTCTGGGAGGCGTATACGAGGGATATGCCTGGTTGCTTGCACTCTGGTTGGGGTCCCAAGGTGGCATGATCAGAATATGCACATTTGATGAAAGTAATTTCTGTCACACGTTAATTCTTAACATCACTTAACCAGATATAAACCTCTCAAAGTCATACTCACTTGCTTCCCCAAAGTTGAGAAATTGAGTATGAAGAGTATAATGACAATGAAAGAGGGAGCCCCTTTATATGGCTAATTGGTCCCCACTTTGAGGAAGCTAATAACTGGGCTAGACCAGTGATTTACAAACCAAATTCAATCCACCTCAAATTCCCAAAATGTTTCGTCACTGTGATTCCTGGAAACATCCTGTTCTGAGACTGTACATATTGGGACAAATCTTGGTGACCTGTCAGAGGTTCTCTTGACTGACACTTTCAATAATTTGTGACAATGGAAGAATATTTAGACAGTTCTCTAAAAGGGGTTCTAAGTGGTCATTCTTTGACCATTCTTTGGGTTTAGTATTTACTTCCCATTTGACCACATGGTGTACCTGTATTGGAGACTTTTGCATGCACTTTTTTTTTAGATGCCTGACATTTAGTCTTGTGCCCTAGAATGAGAGAAAGGTGATATATCAGAGGCTAACAACATGACTATGTAATATCTAAGTAAACATCTTTGAAATTTATGTTTCTTCTTTTAATATGTATAAACATGTATAGTTTGTATAAGGCAGGTTAAGGAAAAGAGACAAGGAAGGGGAATATTCCACATATACATTCAAGTAGGTGAAGAAAGCAATTTCTGGTCATGTGACTGAAAATTAAAGCTGAGCCAATACTGGAGTTAGCTGGATGGTATATGATAGAGTACAAAGCCCCTGAGGGGTCACACATTTCTGGCTTGAGCCCTGATCTGACCACTTCCTATATAACTCCTCCTAAGTGAGTTATTTAACCATTCTAGGCTTTACTTCATCTCTATAAAAAGGGAAGATAATTGCATTTATCTTCAGGGTTACTGTGACAATTAAATGAGAAATTATGTATAGTTAATTTCACAGTGTCTGGCTCTTAGGAGGTATTTAAAAAAACACAAATGATTATAATTTCTGGCACATATAGAGTCATATAAGTCTTATTCAAAATAGTATATGCTCCTTAAATAGTTATGTTTCTTACTTAAATGATTTTTATAAAGAGGTTGATATATATATATATATATATATACACATATATATATATAGAGAGAGAGAGAGAGAGAGCAAGAGAGCAAGAGACAGGGAGTATGGCAGAAATATTTTCAGGAAAATAAATTCATTATTTTATATGAATTTATGTATATTATATGGTGGTGATGGTGGTGCTTTAAGGCCTTATTCTTCAGATAAGGTGCATACATATATAGATTACAATCCTTCATATAAATAAAATCATTAATTCAACTGATTGTGTCCATGAGTAGTTTGATTTTCTTCTAATGGAATCTCAATATAGTTAGTACCTCCCGAAGGTGAATGTAGCTGATGTAATTTATGTGCCTGGGCATGCCTGGAACCCAATTTTCATCAGCCTCCTGACTCTGTCTGAGTAACCCACACTCATATGATTTCAAAATGTTTCCTAGTTTTTGTCATCCCCTCTGACAGCCAGATGGGAAACATTTGCCTGCACACTACTGATTTTAACAGTGAGAGGCTATTTCAGTTCCTGTCACTCCCTCTGAGTATTGAACCTGTCTTTTGAAAGTAGACTTGATATCTAGAAAAGCTCTAAATAAAGTATTTGACCAAAATGGTTGCATAAGATGACATCCTGCATTTTTCTTCCTTCAACTCTTTAGAAGATGGAGGACTTTGGACATTTTGGATTTATCTATATGTATGCTATAGAATTCGTCACCACAAAGGACAGGGAACTTGGCAGTGCAGTTGCCCCCAGAATGGATATCATTTTCCCCATCCCTACTTACATGGTGCTATCTTGAATTACAATTTTAAGGAGGCCATTAACCAGACTTCTTGATGAGAAGGAAAAAGAGGAGAACTTGCAAGAAAATAAATGGCTTGATATTTTTCTTTTATTCTGGATAACTCCAGATATATTCTATTCACTGTTCAGCAGAAGCTGGTAAGAAGGATAAAGGATAGTGTTATCTTTTAAGTCAACATCATGATATGGTAAGAATATCTGAGGACAGGTTTATTCATTACCTCCAAGCTGGAGTCCAAGGAGTTTGCCCCTCAACAATATTCTCTCTTTCTCTCTCTATCCCCCACCTCACTACCACCTCTTTCCCACACATATACACATACTCCTTCTTTTGGGGGGATCTGTTCCTCAGGGAGAGGCAGTCCTGACACTGAAGGATTGTAATCTCTATATATATATATGCACCTTATCTGAAATTAAGGCCTTAAATCGCCACCATCACCACCA
The DNA here is from genome assembly GCA_004024945.1 of Uropsilus gracilis. Lineage (NCBI taxonomy): Eukaryota > Metazoa > Chordata > Mammalia > Eulipotyphla > Talpidae > Uropsilus > Uropsilus gracilis. Next base: position 21,634 of record PVHY01008189.1, read on the forward strand.
CCACAAGATACTATAACTCCCAAATCTGTTTCAACAGAATTAGGATAGTTTCAATTTATATTACATCATAGATCCCAGGATGCTATAAATCTCTCAGAACAATTCAATCTAGAGATTGATCAAAAATAACAGACTAACACAAGCCTGGAGTCATCTCTCTATAACCCAGTAAACCAGCATCAGCAAGGAGCAGCTGTACTTGGAAAAGAATTGAGAACTCAATGATCAGTGTCTCCATAATGTCTCCATATATCTCTGACATGACAAGACCACAGGAAAGAGTGAAAAAGCCTAAGAAATGGTTCCTTTAGGAATGATAATGAAGCACTAAGATAAGTACCCATCCCTCTCCCATATGGGGTCCCATGGCTTCCCCACAATCTGTAATACATATGACTACTGCCCCCCTAAAAGAATACTGAGTGTAGGGCAGGTGTTGAACTAACACACCAAGAGCTGCTAGCAGCCAGCCTGGCGTTCTTCAAGATACCTATCACTCCCCTACCTGAAGGGGCTCCCAGGATACCTGGGTTTCTAGTCCACTGAAGATAGATGAGTGCCACATATCTTAAAGAACATGACTTTTGGACAGGAGTTGAACTGACATCTTGGGACTGTTCTCTGCTAATTTGGTTACCAGAAATTCACCTATTCCTCTCCCACACTTACTCCCAGAGTTTTCCTTGAGCTTCTAGCCTGCTGCAGACTACCAAGCACCATCTTCCTACCTTCCCAAAAGAACACTGGCTATTGGTCTGGCATAGAGCGACACACCTGGGGCTGATGACAACTAGTTTAGAAGCCTGGAAAGTCACCTCCCCCCTCCCCAGTCCAGATTCTTGGGTTTCTTGAGGATCCTCGAACACTGCAGCCAAGCAAATGCCTCCTGTCCACAAAACCAATTCTGGGGGAGATGGGTTGCGTGGGGGAGATGACGACACCGGAAGCTGTCAGTGATTAGCTTCATAACTCTGAGAGGCACTCACCCCACATACACACCTGAACCTTGGGGCTTCCAGCAGTTTCTAGCCTTCTGCAGTGAGATAAATACACATCTCCCTAAGATAATAAATTTCTGGATAACATTGAAATAATGGCATCTGGACTTCTGGTGGTCCTGAGGAACACCAGCCCTTCCTCCATCCAGGATATGCAGAAGTCTGTATAGTCTAGTAATCAATCTGCAACTTCCAATGTGACCTTCTCTTGACCCACACTCAGAGTTTTGGCCATTCTGCCAATGTCTGAGCCTCAAAAGAAAGGCACTGTCAGCAAAATCTGCTAATATCAGAAACATGCTGCAACTGAAAGGTTAGTTTGGGTTTGGAGTTTCTAGAAGAGCACCAGTAGTGGTCAACTTTGATATGCCTTTACCAAATAAATCCCTCTCTTTGTTCAAGCAGATGCAACAGTCAAAGAGGTTTGCACCCTTAACCAATCTACTGTAGTGACATCCATCTCCCAGCACATCTCCCTCCTTCCTGCAGGCTGGATTCCTGGACCATCATCCAATGTTGTCCAAGACCAATTCTGATTAATACAAAGGTTTCAACCAATACAACAGAAAGTACAACTCCTAACTCCCCCTTTCTTCCTTCCTACCTAGTTGGTGTTAAGTGTCCCAAAGGAAACAGACAGCCTTGATTCAGCTGGGGAACCCCAAGGAGAAGGTTCAGAGTGAGCTAGAGGTAGGCCTTCTCTGATTCACCCATGGCAGTGACTACTCCCCTCCCTATGCTTCTTCACCCTCTCACTACAGTAGCAGAAACTAAGTATAGTGGCTGTACAGTTCATCCCCAAGACACCAACAGTAATGCCCACAGACTTAGGAGCAACAAGCAGCAACCAAAAACTAAAACAATAGTGCCACCTATTGGGAGAAAATAAAGGCATCTAATAACTAAGCTATTGAGTTAGCATACAAACTTTGGGGAAAATAAGAAAAGCATGCCAAAAGTGCAGACAGAGGATTGTAGCATCAAACAATATGAAAAATAAAAGTAACATGGCATCACAGAGGACAGTTCCTCAGGAACCAAACTTAAAGACTCAGGAGATCCTGATCCAATAGAGAATACAAAGTGTCTTTATGAAGAAACTTAATAGCACAAAAATCTTAGAAGGATGATTCAGCGAGTTTAGGGAGAAAATTAAAGAACATGAGGAATACTCTACCAAAGTCTCTCCAAAGAAACTGAATATCTGAAAAAGAATCAAAGAAATTCTGACCTGAAAATCTTAATAAATGAATAGAAATAGTTATACATTACATGCTTCAGCCCTAGAAGTAATCACAGTACCAGTGAAAGCCCAGGGCTCCAATCTCTTGAAACTATTGCCATAGCCATGGAAAGGACGCTCAGAAATGAAAACAGGGTAACCAAGAGAGGCTTGCACTCCTACTGCAACATTATTCACAACAGCCAACCTATGAAAGTAACCTAATATCTGCTGATGGATGAACAGAGAAAAAACTTAAATATTTACATATATAATCTATATATGCACATGTATACAGTATAATTTTATATAAATTATACATTAAATATAACATAAAATTCATGCACCTATTACGCACACAATGAAATTTAGTTTGAGGAAGGTAATTCTTCCATTTAAACAACATAATGATGTTTTTTTTAAATTTTGAAGTATTTAAAATCATGTTTTATAGACTCTTAGGTGTATGTGTATACACATTTGTATATATGAAGATTAGACTTTATTATTATAGTTCCCAGAAGCTCTCTTCTGTATGGTGCAAAACACATTTCTTTTACAAAATCATGAAATAAGAAAGTAGCAGGAGAGTGCAAGAGGCCAGGTAGGTTTCACAGTTTGTCAGTCAGTTATTAATCTTTAAATATTGGGAACTGGAAAAAACAGCTGCAAGCATGCCAACAAACCCACACACCAGGGGTCAGAGTGAGCAAATGTGCTTATGATGTATTTTTAGATTGAACTATGTGCACTCTTGGAGTCCCCACACCCATATCCACAAGTGCATCTAGAAACTGCTTCATTTGCCTGACAGGCTGACAGCGTCTCTCTTTGAAGGGAGTATGTGAACAAGCCCATGTGGGTGGACAGGAACTTGACCACCACTTACTCCTATGCCCTCCTTTCCCTTGAGCCCAGTCACCTTCTCCTCACCTGGGACAGGAAGCTGAGGTTTTTGAGGAGAACCTTATCTGTCCAAGTGAAACTTTAATAGAGATGGCTTTTGTGAAAATCCGTTGTGCTTTTTAACCCAATGAGACCTATAATTGTTTTCATTAGTGCTTGGCTATCTAATTTCATTCCCATGTGTCTCCTCAAATTTTAACTCAGTGATTGAGTATGTGATCATATATATCTTTTAGTTAAATATTAATATAAAAATTTTATAGGGTAAGGAAAATAAATACAACCCCACTTTACAGCGCTGAGATTACCACTACTCATAGTTGGATAGCTTTCTTTTTTTTCCTTTTTTTTTAATTTTAATTTAATTTTTTAAATTTGCATATATATGTGTATTTATATTTATATTATATTATTGCATTATTGTGTACCCCGGGGCTTTCCCACTTCACTAACACCTAACCTGTTAACTAAACATCCTGATCTTTTGTGTTCTTCACCTCCCCTGCCTTCTTCCCCCTCCTCCTCTCTTGCTCTATTGTTCAGTCCCATTGGTTGTTTTTATTTTTTCTTGTCCCTTTGCTTGTTTTTCCCTATATCCATCATATAAGTGAGCCCATCCTGTATTTCTCTTTTTCTTTTTGACTTATTTCTGCTAATATGAGTCTTTCTAGTTCCATCCATGTTGCTGCAAATGACATGTTTGTCCTCCTTGATTGATGCGTAGTATTCCATCGTGTATATGTACCACATTTTTTTTAGTCAATCAAACATGATGACTCTTGAAGACATCATGCCAAGTGAGATAAGTGAAAAAAAGAAAGACATGCTATCATGTATATGTTGAGTCTAAAAATAATAATAAGTCAACTCAGAAACAAAATAGAATTTAGATATGAGAGTCCCAAAACAGATGACTGGATGGAATCAAAGGATATTGGGAAAAGGGGACAAACTTTCAACTACAAGATGAATAATGTCTGAGGATTGAATATAAAACATGGTGTCTATAGTTGATAACATTGCATCCTATAAATAAATTTGCTAAGAAAATGAAATTTAAAATTTCTCAGTTGAAAAAAAGAGGGGGAGAAAATTGCATGAGGTAATGGATTTATTAATTAACTAGATGAAAGGAATATCAGACTATAATTACAATACTTCTTGATCTAGCATCAATAACTATACTGCAAAGTAGGAAAACAGAAAAATAGAATTGATACAGAAATTTTCCTAAATAAATTGAGATGGATGAATACAGATTTTCTGCTTTGGTAATGGCTTTTATATCCAGATAATGAACTAAATGTTGATGTCATAAAGACTTTTGTCAAATAATTTAATAAAAACATGAGTTTGTTTAATGTCATCAGAACAGAGGATAATTACTACTGTCCTATGTATTGAAGCTAGTAAAAGGTTTTGTGAAATATACAAATGATTCTAGTTCATGCATACCCTCACATTCTGTCTGTGAGGTCAAAATCCAGCAGGTGGAAACACGAAGTCATCACTTAGAGCAAAAGACTATGTACCCACTACCTGAACCAGGAGGGCTTCATGTCACCAAACAGAAAACATTTATCGGCAGAAGAGGGAAGAATTCCAAAAGATGCTCAACTATAAAATGAGATATGTAGAAATTAGTTGAAATGTTTTTTAAGTCTGCCATATCAAGTAGAAGGAATGAGGAATTATTCGTATCATTAGCACGAATAAGCAGGAACATCTGACACAAAGATAGTTCTTCTTTATGATTCTCCCCTTTGGTGCACAAGAGAAAGATTAGAGACCTGGCAAAACAGGAGTGAATACAGTGGAGCATACAGACTGAAAGGGACTGGCTGTTCTCAGGGAAAGGGTTGAATTCCCATGGTGCTCCTCATATTACTGACTACACTAAGCAAGGATCATATGCCACTGAAGGAGGAGTAGCAGACCCTCTCATCCAGAGACTTAACCAAAGATCCACTGCTTCTGGTAATGGGGCAGAAATTTCTTGTTTCTTGTGTTGGGGTTGAGACAGGGGTAATCCTCCCCAGGAGAAGGTGAAGAAAATCTCTTAGGCTCAGGGTCCAACATATTGGAGAGCTCTGCTACCACTGGGGCTGGAGCCAGGCACTCCAACTAGATAGGAAAACTTCAGCCACTGCAGAAGGTGGAGCAGGGGCAGGCATGCAGGGAAGATCCAACCCATAATTTCAAGCACACTGGCCCTACAGAAGGTTGGACTAGGAGAACTGAGAGTAACCCGAACCTTCCATGAGCATTGCCCCCCAAAATATGAAGCATGTCTGCTAGTAGACAGACACTGGAGAGAAGTACCTTCATGTACTTTTACTTTCTCTTTTTTTCATTCATTCTTTCTTCTTTGCTTCCTTTATCTCTGTTCCCCCATCTTCTCATTCTCCATTTTTCTCTTATTTTGTTACCCACTGTCCAGTGACCACTCCAGGCCAGGCAGATGTATGTTGATTCAGGCAAATGGATGATTCTTGGGGTCTTTATAATATCCACATGCTTTTACTCTGAGACAGGGGATATCATGCACATAAGGAAGCAGGCAGGCAGGTAGAGAGAGGGAGACTCTGAGAGTCCAAACAGCAACTGTTCTCCTCCTAGCCCTCATGACACTGTTCAGTGGCCTAATCACACAAGGGATGCACTGTTGCAAATGCAAGGCCCATGTGTTATTTTCTAATATTTCAAGCCTATGGGCTCTCCTTTGTGTGGAAGGCAAAAAACAGCCTGATTTTAACCAATTTTCTTTACACCCACATACAATACATACAACCACAGTTAAAAAATACTATGAAAAGCTATAAAGAAAAGTTTATCTATTTTTATATGCTTTAAATGTATGGCTATGAGTAAGTCAAAAAGTTTACTTTTAATTGAAAATAATAAATATGGCTAAAAAGTTTAGTGTTAATTAAAAATAAGTAGCTTATATATATGTATATGATATCTCACTTTGTTCACAGATGGATGGATAGATAGATGGGTGGATGGATGGACAGATGGAGTGAGTGGGAAAAGAGACAGAAATATCTGTCAAAACAAAAATGAACACACAAATTGAGATTTTTTTATGGGAACACATACATATTATATAGATGAAAGTAACATGTAGCAATAAAATCAAAAACTATGACATACATAATATTATTTGATTCTGGGAATGAAGTAAGAGAGACAGAAAGTTAATGGAAGTAGTCAAAGGTTTTTTAGCTTTTCCTTTACAGTTAAAAGTCTCTTTTAAATGAAACTTTATAAATATAATTTATAATTAAAGCATAAATAAATAAATAAAATGCATAAATAAAGAGATAAAGAGATAAAACTCTTATCAAAATATACGGTACATCAGCAGTTATCATGTTAAGTGACAGAGATATTTGGCACTTCTATGTGTATCTGAAATTTCTCAAAATAAAAAAAAATTTAAATGAAAAGGAGTAAACTGAAGAAAAAATTTTGAGGAATAAGTACACTAAAATGCTGACTGAAATTACTCTGGCTGATATGATTTTAATTTCCTTTTTTATTTTCATCATCTTCAAAAATGTCTACAAAGGCTTTATCTGCTTCAAAGTAGCATAAAAATGCTAATTTAAATGTTCAGTATTTTAGTCTTCAAAGCAACAAGATGTTAATGATACAAGTTGCTACAGACAATAATGTTAATGAAAATTATTGCCCTATTCTCCAAACCTGGGTTTACCCATCAAAGATTCACATCACTTGGGTTGCTTCCTGCATTTAAATATTCACTTTGATTATCTAATAAATTCTTTGGCTAACTGAAATAAAAGAACTAAACCAATTGCCCTAAGATGGTGGGCAAGCAGCTAAAGGGATTGATAACCATTTTAATGTTTCTGTTCTGGGAAATATTAACAACATTCTTTTACACACAAACAATCCTGTTGTATAAAACCCTGCTGTCTAAAATCCTTTTGTGCAAAGTTTAGGGAAGTTTCCATATTGTTTTTCTGTTGGCCTTGTCACTTTGATCAGAAATGAGACCTGTCTTTTTCTCATTCTTATTCTGGATTTAGGAAGACATTCAGCTTCTTAAACTGCCTCAGCTCCAGTTTTTCTCACTTAGGCCATTTTCTCAACACAGCTAATTAGAAAACATGGAACTGTTTTGGAAAGGGAAACTTTATAGGTAAACTGCATATCAGTACCTGGCTGTCAAATATGCAGCAGGTCTTCAAATAACAACTCATTTAACACCATTTCTACAATAGAATGAAGAAAAAAATCCCAGCCAAATTCACTATACAGTATTATCAGAGGACCTACTTTGTTATACATTGTTTTACTTGAAGTCACAGTTTGGGAGAACTTATTGACATTAAGTGGACTTAATGTTTGACTTAAAGGTTTAAGAATCCCCTATAGGAACTGTATTTAGTAACTCATCTATACTTTCTTTTAATTCCAGAGCCTAAATGTCCTGCTCAGTTCCTTCCATATTTTAAAGGATCATACCAAATCTCTCAAATATCTTTTTCTTTTCTGCTTTTTTTCCAGGATCTTTTAATTCTGCTTTTGTCCCTATCTTCCCACCTTTGCTCAGACTGACATCTCTCTATATTATCTGTCTATATTTATCACCTTCTCTCTTTTTATAATTAGTTTCCTGGATTGAGACCACTCTCTCCCTATCTTCCACTTTCTTGAGTTTATACCATTGTTTTGCTAGAAAATATCTTCAAATTAATTTCCTAAGAAAAAAATTAAATGGAGGGAATATTTTCATGATTGGAACACCTTTTTCCTACCCTTTATATGACTGATATTTTAGATAGAATTTTCTATAATTGAAAACAATTTTCACTCAGAATTTTAAAGTATTTGTCTGTTGACTACTAACAGATCATGTCAGTGATGAAATATGTAATGTTGCATATTGTTTGGGATAGGAGTTTCTTCCTGAGAGTAGACCTGGCCTGGAAAACCCAACCACAGATGGCTTTAACTTCATGCAATGAAAGTTGGGAATAGCTTTCATGTCTGGGAATGAGGATAAATGGGAAGAAAGAGAAACAGAGAAGAACCATGAGGAGAAATTCAATGTGGTTTGTTTTTTCACAATTCTTAGGTATGTGATTGAGTTCTGTGCTGTTTGGGGGAGATATTTATCCTACATATTCTTTCTTAGGAAATATTTTATATTCACCAACAATTAGTACCATTAGTTTAAGAAATAAGTAGACAAAGAAACAGCAGTTTCAATCAGGAAACTAATGAAAGAAAGAGAGCACAATAGATCAGGAGACCCAATAAGCAATCAGTACAGACTGGTAATAAAACAAAAATATAAGGGTTCAGATATGGTGTTCTGAAAAAAAAAAAAGAAAAGAGCCTTTTCTTTTAAATTTTAGAGCAAGTCAATAAAGAATAAAGGCTGTGTACGTTTTTTTTTGTTTGTTTTTTTTTTTTTTAAGTAGACATGAAAGACAAAGCTCCTGCAGCAAATACTATCAAATATAGCTACCCAGAGGTTAATCTAAAAAAGAGCTCAGGGGTCAAAGGAACAGTGACAAGTCTACCTTAGTCATTAGCAATATCATCTTAAGTAGAGAATTAAGCATAGTCACTTCTGGGATTTGAAATCATAAACACTGAAGATGTAAAACTTCATGAAATAGGCAAAAATGTGCAGGTGAAAAAAGAATCAGAATGGTATCAATTTGCTCAACATTTATATTGTGAATGTAATGATACTACTAAAATCTGAAACCTAGGCTTAAAATAATGATTCTTAATGCTCTGAGCTTTCAATGTCTGTTTTCTCACAATGGCTGCAGGAATCTTAGTTCTGGGAGATGCTTTTACCTGAAATTTAGTGATACTTCATTTCACTTCATTTTTTGATTTTTTTTCTTTTCCAAATTAAATTTAACACTTTTTAAAACATCAGCTGTGACACTTGTATAGTCTATTTCTTTTTCTACTTAGTATGCATAAAAAGCATTCTGTCTATTAATCCTAGTAATGTTTCCTTTAGATAAACTGTGATTACCTTGGAACAAAAGGGAAGAACATGAGCTGGAGTCAAGGAAATACTTGCTTTTCTGTGTTATTTCAGGGATTTTGTTTAATCTTTGTAGAAATGTCATTTTATTCCTTTAACTGATGGAAATGGGGGTAATGGGTAGATTATCAGAGGAACTCCTCATCTGGGCTCCTGAGTATTCCTCAAAAGCAACCTTAGACAACATCATCTCCACACCTTCTACCTCCAAACCTAGTGGATAATGAGCAGTCTTCAATGTCCCAGAATACTGTAGGTGTCACTATATTTCCTGGTGTTGATCCATGTGCCTGGATCACTTCACCATCAAACCCTTCTCACTCTGGGTCAGTTACTTGCTTATGCTTCTAAATCAATTCAGTATTTTGTTTAGCTGAAGTTTTTTTTCTGACCCCACCCCTGCTAAATAGCCCCTGCTGTTGCTCATCAAACATATTTTAAAAAAGATTCAATTCTATCTTTTCTAAATCAATACATATTTTTCACATTTACTCAAAAAAGGATGTGTTTGCATATGTATCTATGTGTGTGTTAAAGTTTATTCTTATGAACTTTCCTGTTTTTAGAGCTCTATGATACAAATACTAGCAAAAGCGCAAGGGATGTTGAATAAACATGTAGTAGGCAAATTTCAAAGAAAATACTTGTCAAAAATGATCATTTAGTTCAGTATCTTCGTATTTGAAGGTCCATGCTTGACATATATATATGATACCCAAATGGTACTCAAATTTGTGCAGAGAACAATTAAGTTTGCCTCCCATATCATTAGTCAGTCACTATCCTACTTGAGCTTTTCTATCCTACTTGAACTTTTCTGAAAGTGGGAAGGAGATTTAAGAAGAAATGAGGTCATTTTCAAAAGTGGGTTTCAGTTCATGTCGGTCTTTGTAGACTGCCATTCTGATTTATATGGAAACGGTTTGGCCAGAGAAACGATGTTACCTTAAGAAATTAACTCTGGTGACTGTGCAGAACACTTTGGAGCAAGACTAAAATCAGAGTTAACACAAGGTTATAACAATAATTGAAATATTTGAGTATTCTGATATAGAAAAAAACTTTAACAAAAATATGTACAAGACACTATAAATTTTCTTCTGAGAAAAAGTGGCTAGTCTGGAAATAGATGATGGTGGCACACTCCAAGACTCCAGACTCACCTTTTTTTTTTTTTTTTTTTTTTTTTGAGATTATGTCTCGCTGTTTTTGTCTGGGGAACCACAGGCTCACGTTGCCCATGAATTCAAGAGATTTCCAGTCGCAGCCACGCTCCATAGGCTTGCATGTAAAGGCACCTGCCACCATACCCGGCTAATCTCTTCTAATCACACACAACCAAACAGATGCAAAACAAAACCAAAACCCCCAGAGTGTTATATCCATAAGAAAGCATGAAATGCAGCCACGTTCCACAAACTGGAGGAAATTTGATAGAATTATGTAGCAGCAAAGTAGAAATAAATATTAGACATTTACATAGCAAATAATTCAATAATGTAAAGCGCTCAAGAACTAGTGGTCATCAATTAATATCCTGAGGACTCTGAGGCTAAGAGGGAAGAGAAAGGGATAAGGGGACAAATAGGGTGGTGATGAGGGAAAAAATAAGTAACTGGAAAAATATTCCTTATTCATGGGTTAAACTCAGTAGCAGTTCTTGCCCAAATTGATCAAAAGATTATATGTAACCCCAATCAAACCACAGTGGACTTTTAAAAGTAACTGACAGGATTATTATAAAATAAGTCTGCAAATAAAAAAATATTTTAATAAGGAAAATTAAAATTGAAGGGCTAACTTAATTTTCTACTGAAACTAGTGTGTTGTCAGTATGTGAATAAGCATAGAAAACAATCAAATAGGGTAGAATGGGATAGGATGGGATGGAGTAGAGTGGAACGAACTGGAATTGACTGGAATGGACTGGAATGGAATGGAACGGAACGGAACGGAACGGAACGGAATGGAACGGAATGGAATGGGATGTTCACATAGACGTACACAGACATGATCAACTGATTTTCAATGAAGATGCCAATATAAATTCAGTAGAGAAATAAATCATCTTGTCGATAAATGGCACCACAGAAATTAGATATTGATATGGAAAATAATGAAACTGACTCTTACCTCCTGCCATACACAAAAGTTAATTCAAGATGATCATAGACTTGAATGTAAGATCTAAGCCCTCATTTTTTCAAGCAAAACATAGGAGGAAATTCTAGTAACCATGGATTAGGCAGATCACTACTAAATATCAGTGTCCAATGTAAATAACTGATAAAATCAGTCAGCAAATTGATTTTGGAAGCTAGTGGGCATTACTTAACCAAAGTTGAAGATGTACATACTTCTGGGAACATGCCCTCAAGAAATATGTGAGCATGTTTGCACTGCCAGACTTGAAGAGAGTGCCCTCCTGACTGCTCATAACAGCTCCAACCAGCAAACAACCTATCACCAAGAGTTGAATAAAGAAATGAAGTATAGTACATTCACACACGAATAACTAAAACACAGTCGTGACTGAAACAAAGTTATATAATTTTGTTTGAATGAGGAAAGACAGAAAAGATTGGTATATAATGTGCTTCCATTTGGAGAAGTTCAAAAACTCAAAAATTTAACTATAATGTCAAGAGATGCCTCTGTGTTGGTGGTTAAATCTATCAATACTATACCAGGGGTTTTTTTTGTTTGTTTGTTTTTTTGTTTGTTTGTTTTTGTTTTCAAAAAATGCAAAACTAAAGCCTCCAATGTTTTTTTGAGGGTTTGGAGCAGAATAAAAATCCCCTATCTGTGCTGTTAGCTCTAACTTTTGCATATTAATGAAATAGATTTCCCTTTGAGATATAAAAACTAGACTTACCCCTCATCTGATCACCCTCTCAAAATAAGTTTTCACTTTAAAGAATGGTTTTATTTTTCAACTCTTTTAGTCTTTTATCTTTGAAAGATCATATCTGCTTCTAGTCAGCTATTATATAAAATAAATTATGTGTGATGTTGGGACTCACACAGATATATATTTCAAACCTTTAGCTACCAGCATACATGACTACCAAACTTTGAATAACAATTAAAATAGTCACTATGTCTTCCGGACACAACCATTTTGATCTCATTTGCACACAGTCCCTGTGACACCATTCTCTGTTGTTATTTTGCTCTGTCATTGTGCTCACCATCTCCTCTCATTGCAACAACCTACTCTCTGCAGATACATTCATGGTTCACTGTTCTAGCCATTCAGGTCTTTAACCAAAACTTCATTTCGGACAAGACTTTCTACAATTCTTCTCTAAAAGATATCCTTGCATTAATTTATCATTTGTCTTACATATGTGTGTGGTGTTGTGTGTGTAAAGTCCTCTCAAGAATTTCTGTTTAAAACACAAGAACTTTTAGTCACGACTATCTTACCGCCCACATATGAAAACTCCCTGGAACATAACTAATTAGGAAATATTTGTGAGTAAATTCATTTACTCATGTACATTGAACTGAAATAATAATTTTTCCTACATTTTACAGATGTAGAAAATGAAGCTGTGAGAGTTAATTATTCTTTCATTCTTTTCAGGACTATACAAACTAAAAAGGGATAAAAATGAGATTAAAACTAATAACAGAGAATTACTTAATGTACCCAACTTAAAAGATACATTTCAGGCAAGACCGAACTCAGTAATGGAAAAATACGACTAAAATTAAATAGGAATAGAATGTGGTTGACAGAAGAAATGAAAAACACAAACAAAAGTGATGTGGGTTTGACCATGAAACATGTGCTTTATTGCATAAGCAAAAGAACAGACATAATGAAGTGAAGTGCACACGGGATAGAGATCACCCAGATCACAGACAGACAGCAAAACCTTTTGGAAAAAGATTTTACTGCTCAAATCTTCCTATAATACGATACCAATTCAGGAACTAAGCCTTTTCTCAGTCAGCTGTGAAAACAGGCAAGAGATTAAGGGAGATGCACCCCATCACCATTGTTGAAAAGGCTAAGCAGAGCTTGGGTCTTGCTGTTCATGGTCCTGATGAATTCTGCAGCTGTTACTTGCCCTTGGGTAGACACATCTGCTGGCAGGGTGGGCAAGGTTGCACTGGAGGACATTTCCGCTCACATGGTAGAGATGAGCACTGCACAGGTGGACAGGAAGGAGGTAGACATGATCCTGGACACTGTGGAGGTGGGCATGGCTCCGGGCACTTAGGCAGTGAGCATGGATCCTGGCACTGTAGAGGTGGGCATGGCTGTTGGCACTGTGGAGGCAGGCATGGCTCTTGGCACTTAGGCAGGGAGCATGGCTGTGAGCACTGTGGTGGTGGGCATGGCTCTTGACACTTAGGCATTGGGCATGGCTCCTGGCACTGTAGAGGTGGGCATGACTGCTGGCACTGTGGAGGCGGGCATGGCTCCTGGCACTGTGGAGGTGGGCATGGCTCCTGGCACTTAAACATTGGGCATGGCTGTGGGCACTGTGGAGGCTGACATGGCTCCTGGCACTGTAGAGGTGGACATGGCTCCTGGCACTTAGGCATTGAGCACGGCTGTGGGCACTGCGGAGGTGGACATGGCTCCTGACACTGTGGAGGTGGGCATGGCTGTGGGCACTGAGGTTGACATGGCTGTCGGCATTTAGTTATGAACACAGGAGGGGGCTGGCAGGGCTGTTTGCACTGTTCCTGCTGATAAGACATCTTTTCTAGGTTGAAAGAGTCTGAAAGATAAAACAACAACACTGCCATGAGTGAGAGCCCCACAGAGGCCTGCTATCAACCCTTGGTGTCTAAGGATTATGATCCCCAAGACAATCAATTTGATTGTGTGCAGTTTTTCACCCTCCCTCTTAGCCCTTCTTACACTGAACTCCTCAGGTTTTTTTTCTAGAGAAGCTCTCCTCTCACTTTCCAAAGACAAAATTGCCTACCCAGATGATATGTAAATATAAACACCTGGAGTAGAACACAGACATTGAGATTCCAGTCAATCCCACAGCAAACTTTTCCTCCTATCTCCCAGGAGACTCTGATGTGGGTCTGACACGCTAGCAGTGGTTCTGAGCCTTGGGTTTGAGGAGGACAGGAAGACTCAAACCCAGCACTCAAGAGGATGGATCTGAGAAGGGTGCATTTGGACCTAATGAGGAGCAGGCAACAGGACAGCACCATGCCCTTACTCTCCTGAAGTTACAGGTTGTACGTCTGGTCCATTTCCTCATCACTTGCAAGGTGACCTACAAATACCAGCAAAAATTTGCTCCAAACCCATTATCTTCTTTTCTCCACACATGATTGTTATTTAAAATTGTTCTTTTTTCTTATCAAATCTAATCAACTTACCATTCATTTACAAAACTGTATGACTTGAGGAGTATAATTTTATACCTTGGTAAGTATGTATACTTCACTAATCCTGCACCAAAGCTCCAGCACAAAGACACTACCACATGACCTTTATCTCCTATGTCTCCTCCCCACACCTCCCCTCTGGCAACCACCAGTTTCCAGAGTACAGAGTTCTAAAATAGTCACTTCTGTCCCCAGGTTGAGTCTAACACCACCCATGCACTAAGACCTCTAAGATTTGTACTTACCAGAGGTTCCGAAGATCTGTGACTGAGTGTCAAGACGATAGTACTGGTTTGGTGGAGAGTCCTTTTATAAGAGACTGATGATGCACTTATTTCTCAATCAAAATACCATGTGCATGCAATCTCAAAAATGACCTGCACACTCACACTGATACCACGAAGCTTCCTTGTCCATGATCCTTTTTACCCCTCACTGGGAAGTGGACAGTGATTCATGTGGGACTATGGTCCCCATGTCAGTGTCATGTGGCAATTAGGAAACATGAGAAATTCTTGAACAGCTGTGATACTGCCCCCACCACTCCCCCACCTCTCCAGCATTGATGGAAAACATACTACCCCATTCAGTTGCACATGTCCAGCATCTGGCTCTTTGCTTTGATAGTGAGACCATATGTATTAACTCTATAGCCTGGCCATAACTTAACCATCATTCACAGTTTTTATTCACAACAACTAACTTCCATTTTGCCATGTCCTACTTATTGCTAGACTTTTCTAGACAGTTAATTGGCTTGAACAGGGTCACCAAGCCTTATCTTGGTTTCCTGGATGATGACGGTCCCACGCTGGGTGTGTTTCAAATGACTCCATTAATGGGTTTGAACAGGGCAGCATCATCCTTTAGTTTTCTAGGCCAAACACAGATCAAGGCCCCTCCCTAGAGTTCCATATTTGCAGATTTACACACTGATCTGGCCTCTGTGGTCCTCACGATGATGAGTGACATACAGTTTATTAAAAACCCACATTTGTCTTCTCTCATTTTCTTCAACTGACTCAATGTCTGGACCACATCTATTTCTCATCTACTCATTCATACTCTCCAAATATCATATGCTACTTTTCCCTATGAAAGTCAGTTGACTATCAGGCCCTCTATTTTACAATGGTATTGAATGGCATTTTCAGGCATTCTTAGTATACTCAAGGAATGGTGCCCAAAAGTTATATAGTTATCATTCAATTCATGGGTACTTTTACACAAATAAATAAAATGTGACACAGAACCCATTGATATCTTAGTGTAATTTGTTAAATCATATTACTCATTCTGCTTCTTAGGGGTATACTTGAATCCCTTGGATATAGACATAAGCATGTACCTATTATGTGTCTTTAAATATTTCCTAACCTCTCTGAAAACTAGAAATAAGAACTATATCTGCCTCAGTTTACTATAAAAACTCAAATAAATGCTTAATACAAAGCAGATTACATAGTAGGTCTTCAAAAAATGTGAACTGTCCCTATATCTAAGAAGAGAGAGATTAATTTCTAAAATATATAAAGAACTCCTACAACTCAATGGCAGATATTTATATTCATCCTTATGCAACAAATATGCATAGCAAATAATGCTTATAATATTTAATACATAGAAAATTATAATATATGTATCCTTAATTTTTTAATGGCCAAAGGGCTTGAATAGACATTTCTCGAAAGAAGACACACAAGTGGCCAAGAAAAGTACATGGAAAAGGTGCTTAGCATTACTTGTAAGGAAAGATAAATCAAAACTACAATGGGCTATCACTGCACACTTGTTAGGATAGCTTTATAAAAAATTCAAAAGACAATAATGCTTGTAATAACAAGTTAACACGTCCTGTGGAGGAAAGGTAATCCTTTACACTGTTGGTAGGAATGCAAAATGAATATGAGTGTTTCATAAGTAATAGAAAATGTGGAAGAGAATGTGAGGGTTTCTCAAGTAATTGAAAACAGATGTACCCTATGATCCAGTACTCCTATGTCTGAGTATTTAGTCAATTTAAATCAGGATTTTGAAGATATGTTAATACTCCCCTTGCAACTTTACTCATGTTAGCCAAAATGTGAAGACAACTTAAATATCCATCTTCAATAAAATGAATAAAGTGTGGTATAGAAGCACAAGTAAATACTACTCAGCTTTAAACAAGAAGGAAATCCTGCCACTGGAGGCAAAATGGATGACCTGAAAGATATTCTACCAAGATTAATAAGCCAAGTAAATACTACATGATTCCCCTTCTATGAGGGGTGTAAAACGGGCAAATTCACGGATGTAAAGACTAGCAAGGTGGTTGCTGAGAACTAGGAGTAGGGAAAACAGAGAGTTGTTAATCAATCAAAAATATAAAACTTCAGTTACACAAATGAATAAGTTCTGGAACTCTGCTGTACAACAAAGGGCCAATATGGAGCCATAACTGTATGTATACTTAAAAATCTGTAAAGAGGGTAGGTGTCATGTTTAAAGTTCTTCTCACAACTATTTTTTCAAAAGGAAAAAAATTGAATCCTAAAATGTGGGGAAATTATTACAAATAACAAATACCTAATCACGATCTCTAATCATGTCAAATGTTAAAAATGCAGTAAAGAATGGCAATGCACAGAGTTTAAGACCCATTCGGCTAAGATACTCCCTGACTCCTCTTTCTTCTCCCTGACATCAGTGCTAATTAGAGGCGTCTGCCTGTCTATCGCATCTCAGCGTTCACGCCTTCTCATGGGTGAGAAGGGCCCTCCCCAATGCCTGAGGGAGGATTTCACGCCTTCATCTTGTTCCCAGAAGAATACTGTGCAGAACCCACATCTCTAAACTTTACTCAACTGGTACAGGAAAGGGCAAAATGGCGGCTGAACCTGGGGATTTGAGAAGGCAGGACCTTCTCCCAACTAGCCCTCCTCCTGATGTTTCTCAGCCTCTCAGAGGAACGGCATGAGGCCAGCTGTCCATATTCAGCAGTGGAGTCACCTAGACACTATTAAGAAACTGACATCTCTCCTGGATGCCAAAAGGAATAGGGATGCTCCTGGGTGTGGTGCAGGGTGACATTGTTTTTCCTGTTGAAATCCAAGGAATTAGAGGTGTTGCCTGCTGGTGTAAGAAAATTATCTCAAGATTGTGTGATTTGAGAGTGTTCCATCAACAAAACTTTAGATTTGATTGTTTTTGCCTAGTGAATTACTAATAGAGTTCAAGGTTATTTTTACCAATAAGTTACTTAGGTTAATAACTAGGTCTGATAAACTGGAGGATGAAACTTTCTTAAGAATGCTTGCTGAGGCTTGCCAACTTCAGAAGGAGGGATGATTATTTCATGATAGGCAGAAGAAATCACTGAAGGACAGGTGATCCTCACTTTTCACAATGAGTACTTAAAGGATTCCATGGAAATTAAAGCTCTGAATATCATGAAAGTTCTACGCAAAGTTTTGTTAGATTTTACTTTGAAACTAATGGCTCTCCAGAAGGTTGAGTACTGGTGGGGGATAGGACAAGAGAGGGACACTAAATCTTAAATGCATGATCCTTTCTTTACCTTTTTTAATTTTTGTATCATGTATCTTTTTGCCTACTTAAAATGTTTAAGTGTGTTATTATCTTTAAGTAAAATAATAATTACAGAGAACTAATAAAATTATGAATACAAAATTAAATTTAATCTATAAACAGACATTGTTAACAAATTGTCACGGTATGTACACAATGATTGAGTTCCAATACAGACTGTCTTAATTTGGTGTGTAGTTTTGACCAATTCTGCTTTCCTATGACCAAAAAAAAAAATTAAATAAAGGTAGTAGTAGTGCTTTGATCACAAATATTTTTTGAGTTAAAAAGATAAATAATAAGCCTAGCAAAACAGCCCTTAACAATCACATGACAAAAAGATCTAATTCCAAATTCATGGTTTCCTAAAAGATTTTGCAAGGCCAGAGCAACTTTATTAGAATCAAGGAATTAAAAGAGAGAGTGGGAGGGAGAGAAAGAGATGGAGGCATTTTCATTGTATCTGACCAAGTAGTTATAGTCTAGTACTTTATGTTCCCAATAAAATTATTTCCATTTTGAATAATAAGTTAAAATGAGTTTGGTACTAAATAATATGTTCCTAAACTCCAAAGGAAATAATAGAATTTGAAATGAGTAGAGCTTCAGAGATAATGGAGTCCAATACTGCTCCTTTGCAAATGAAAGTACAGCCAAGAAAATGAAAAAGCTCAGCCTTCAACAGAGTCATATCTGGAGGTCCTCAATGTTACAAATCTAAGTGTATCCATTTATTTTCTGTTATCTTTTATACATTAACAGGTAGTCATTTAAAAACTGGTCCTGTCATAGGGGATTACGCTAAGTGGAATAAATCAGGTGGAGAAAGACAAATACTGTGTGTCATTCATATGTGAAATCAAAAGAGTGAATAAAAGTAGCAAAAATAAGCTTTTAGACTATAAGAACAAATTAGTGTTCTTATACCAGAAGGGAGCAAACTGAGTAAATGTGGTCAATTCTATGAGGAAGTATAGAATTATACATCTGGTAATGAACTTAATGTAATATACACATGTTATTTTATCATGAGGCACACCTGGACCTAAATTATGTTAAAATGTAATGCTACTTCAATAAAAATTATTTTAAAAGATTTTTAATGCTTCTGATTTACAAAAATGTGGTCATGTCTGGGTGACTGATAAGAAACCCTATTTTTCCTGATTATAAGTAGAGTGACCATGAAGTTGGGAAAAAATGCTTTAGTCTTTATCCCAACTGTGAATTTTAGATAAGATCCTTATTCTTAGGGTCTTATTCCTTATCTGTCCAATAAAGACATTTGATAGGATAGTTCCAAGCAACATCCAGATTTGTCCTTGGTTTTCAGTTTTCACTAAAATTTAAATTAGTCAAGAACAATCTGGTCTATGAGCCATCTCCTGGCAGATCTAACACACTAGTGAAACTGTCCCTCACCTCCTGTGTCATCACTGACAAGGGTCCTGCTTCTCTCTCAAACTCCAATATCCTGTCTTGGTTTATCTTTGTCATAAAGTGAAGACTCAAGAAAAGGTGGTAGGTATCTGGCAGTGAATTGGCATCATGGCTGAAACATAAATGGCCTAAGCCAAAGTATGATCTACTTTTTCCCAAGGGAAGTGGAGGTAGAACCCCAAGCCCCACTGGAAGATCAAGGTCCATTATGCTTCCCAAGGCACAGTGTGAAAGCTTCTCTCAGGGACCAGGGTCACTGGTCAGATTTTTGTTACTATCTCACTGTGACAACAGTATGTTAAAAGATTCTACTAGCCCACCCTAGAGACAAAATTAGCGGAAATGCAGTAACAGAAACAGTGGGTAAAAATAGGCCCAGAATAGTAAGGATGTAATTAGCTGATATTTCTGTTGCTATAACTGCTCAGTAAGAAAGGCTGGGAGTGGAGATAACTTAAACACCATGTCAAGACAAAGTAAGCCAAGAGTCAAAAAGAAATCATCAGCAAATCTGTGTACCAGAAGACCCAGAAGTCATACATTCAAAATCTCAAGGGAAAATATTTTTGAACCTAGTTTTGCATATTGTTTTGCATATTGCAAATATCGAAAAAAATGATTTCCAGAAATAAAAAAATTCAGATTTATCTTTTCTAATGTAGCTTCCTGAAATTTTGCTGTAGCAAAAAGAGATCAAACACCCAAAATAGGTAAGACTTGAAATGCAAAAAGTTATGGGGAAAACTGAGGATAATTAAGGGAATTGCCAGGTGATGATTGCTTGGGAGATTGACAGCTCAACAAGATTCTACACAAACACATTCTTAGAGGACTTGAGGAATAACATTTCCAACTAGAAACTATATGTAATGCAAGAGAAAATGAGCAGAAGACTAATCAATTTTAAGATGTAATCAGTGGTGTGCTGGAAAGGATGCCTAGTGATCTGATGGGGAAAAAAATGTCTGTATAAACAGTGCCATTTATGACCTAACAGTCTCAGATAATAAAAAAATCTTTAATTTAATCTTATTTATTAGCATTTTCTTCATCATATTCTCAAGACCAATCAGGCAAACAATAGACCAAGTTTTGATTTGTAACATCTGTCAATAATTATTTTTCCTAAGCTAGAAAGAGCATGCCACTTGATATAGCAATATTTTAATTTCCCAAAAGGTAATGGGAGGAGGAGGAGAAAACTTAGGATGTTAAAAAAGAAAAACTCTAAAATGGGAAAGTCATGGGATAAATAGAAGCAAACTGTGAGATTATCTTAACAATAGTAAAAATAATATTCCTTTAGGGAGTACAGGAGCCAAAGCATTATTAAATTTCCTGTTTAATGCTTGTTACTACTATAACCAGCTGCCTGGTTATAGTATACAGTGTTTCTGTACTCACAGTAACATCTGATTTCATTGCAATTGTGAGTGAAACATAGTTCAAGATGCTATGTGCATACTTGTAAATTTAATTCTCAAGAGAATTGTGAGATACTTTTTTTTGGTTAACATCATTCTTTTTTATTTTACTATCAATTGATAATATATATATACATCTATATTTACATTGTTGTATACCCCAAGTTTCCCCCATCCATGATCCATCATCTTGATCTCTTATGCTCACCCTTCTCCTAATTTTACCTTCCCTCTCTCCCTTGCTGTATTCTTTGACTCTGTAGTCAGTATATTAGTTTTGACTATTTCTTATCTTTTTGTACGTACTTGTGAGATGGGGAAATGTAATTATTATTCCCACTTCAAACTTGAGCAAACTAAGACTGAGAGATCATAGAACTATGGGCAACAGATCCATAGATGAACTCCGAGAGACAGACTGCAGAGGCTGGAATCTCAAGTGCTCTGCTGTAGGCCCAGTGATGGAATTATTCTTCAATGGTATCCACATTTTTAGTCAATATGGAAAAAAATGTGTAAGACTTGATTATAGATACAATGCAGAAAGGAAATATTATTAATCCTGACTGTAAAAGAATAGTTGTTGCAGTTTGGGGCATGGTGGGAGAGTAGAAGCACAAATATCCTCTTTATTGGGAAGTCAGGGAAGCTCACTAAATTTTGTAGAGTAAAAGCGCCCTCCAATATTTAAGTCTATAAGGATAAACACTATCAGGGCTAAAATTATAATAAAAATTTGGAGGTGAGTAAAGATGTGGTTAAAAAACAAGTACTTGGTCTTCAAGGCAATGAATAAATAGATTACATGTAATTGATAAAACATAAAAAATGATTTCTGCGACCAGTAAAGACTGAAAATGGAGGGGAAACTGTCGAGGGGCAACTGCCATTTCTCATTCCCACACTTTCATACTGTTTGATGCCTTCTTTAGCTAAAGCATTTTTTTTGAGACTCAACATTCTTTTTTATAGTCAAATAATTTATTTCTATATAAATTTCACATCTTCGTTATCCCCGGGATTCATCCCCCCACCCTCCTTGACCATTCCCACTCTGTTTCCAGCCCCCACCCCGAGTTGTGTACTTCAATTTGGTTGTTAGCTTGTTTTGACTTTTCTTCATAGCTTTTTGTTTATTTTTCCCATGTCCCATATAATAGTGAAACAATTTGGTTTCTGTCTTTTTCTCTTTGACTTGTTTCTGCTAATATAATTTCTGCTAGGTACATTCATGTTATCATAAATTCATCTAATTTGTCATTTTTAATTGATAAGTAATATTCCATTGCATATATATAGCACATCTTTTTCATCCAGTCATCTGTTTTGGGACATTTGGGTTGTTTCCATGTCCTTGCAATTATAAATAGTGCTGCAATAAACATCCGCGCACAAGTGTCTCTTTGTACCCACATTGAGGTCTCCTTTGGGTAGATACCCAGAAGAGCAATTTCTGGGTCAAATGGTAGTTCCATTTTTGTTAAGTTTGAGGATCCTCCACCTGCTTTCCATAGTGGCTGGACCAGTTTACATTCCCACCAGCAGTGTAAGAGTGTTCCTTTCTCTCCACATCCACGCCAGCACTTGTTGTTGGCTGTTTTTTTGATGTGGGCCATTCTCACTGGTGTAAGGTGGTATCTCATTGTGGCTTTGATTTGCATTTCCCTGATTACTAGTGATGTTGAGCAATTTTTCATGTGCCTATTGGCCATTTGTATTTCCTCTTTGGAGAGTCTCTTTTTAGTTCTCTCCAATTTTTGATTAGGCTTCTTGTTTTGTTTTTGTTTAGTTGTGTAAGTTCCTAATGGATCTTCATTATTAAACCCTTATCACTTGTGGAGGGCAAAATTTTTTTCCCATTCAGATGGGCTTCTTTTAGTTTTTTCTGTTGTCTCTTTTGCTGTACAAAAGTTTTTTAGTTTGATGTAGTCCCATCTGTTTATGTTTTCCTTCATTTTTTTTGCCATCTGTAGATGTTTCCAGAAAGGGATTTCTGAATTGTAATTCATGAATGGTTTTGCCCAGGTTTTCTTCTATGTATGTTATGGTTTCAGTTCTGACATTTAAGTCTTTTATCCATTTTGAGTTGGTTTTTGTTTGGAGTTTGGTTTTTAAATCAACACCCTAGCAGACACCAAACATCCTCACACAGCACCAACCCAGTCAACCATACCAGCAGCCCCATCTCACTCCAGGGCTTTGCTTTCTTAGTCAACGAAGCGCTCTGGAATATTTCCCTTCCCTTCTTCTATACTTGCTACCTCCTCTACACCACATTTCAAATATCCATGACAAGCTAGCTCAACCCCACCTTTCTGCTGAAATCACTATTGTATTGTACATATCCAATCACTCAGCAATTTGAATTATCTTGACTTTATTTCTTCTACCTCCAACTGCCTATCCAATCAAACACCCAGTCCTGCCAGTTTGACAGCCTAAATATTTCTGGAACCAACTTCACCCCCTTCTATGCTAACTACCATGGCCCTAATTCAAGGCCTCCTTAGCTCTAGTTAGGTTATTACCATACCGAGCCATATCATACCTTCCCCAGCTTTGTTTGATACAAGCCCATCTTCCGCATTGCAATCAGAGTTATCCATTAAAAAGTCAAGTCAAATGTGACTATGTCACTTGTGTGCTTAAAATGTTTTAGTCTACCAGCATAAGGCATAGATCCAATTCCTTCCTCCTCCAGCCTTAGCCCTCATTATCCCATTCTTTGAACTGTTATAATATCAAACCTCCTTTAATATTTCAGTTAATCTATTTTTCTCTCAATACATTTGTTCACTATTTTAATCTTGTTAATATCTACACAGCACTCAACAAAGATTTAATTCAGTGTAAGATCTTTCTGAATCCTTTCTGGTGCCAACCACCGCCCGCCCCCCTTTAAGGGTCTCCCAAAACACTCTTGAGTTGCTTACCACATCATCCATCTGCATTTAAGGGATTTCCACTAATCTGCTTCTCCCTCAGACCTGCAAACTATGTGGCAGATGGCCTACATCTTGTCCATTTTACATTTGGGACATGTCTTCAAGACTTATAACATATATGGTGTTAATTAAATATTTATTGACTTAATATATGATTTTAAAGTCTGAAATTTGTTATCTTAAATGAGGTTCCCAACAATTTTATGAGTTCTTGAAGGAATAAGATTTTGCTATCTCTACAACAAAAGAAAAAATATCTGCTTTCCCAGTCCTTCCTCATGTTCACCCCCTCACTGCCAACTCTTGATTGGATTCTTTTGTTATTGAATGGCTAGTGGATAAAGATAACATAAGTGTAGAGAGATATATACTAGAAAGGAATAAAAAACACTTGGAAAGAGAAATAGATGAACTAGAAATGTAAAAAGATCAAGTCAAAAGAAAAAAGCAGAAAGCACAGCTGTTCTGAACAGTTTAAAGGTGCAATTGAGGGGAAAAATGAAGAGTGGAAGAGAAGAGAAGGGAAGAAAGGAAGGTGAGGAGAGGGACCGAGCTAGTGTAGTTGCTGTGAAAAAATGAGTACAAATTTGGGGAAATTGGGGAAATAAATTATGAAAACTTTAAGCTATTTGTTGTGATATAATTCTAATTTGTGACTTTTAAAAAAATTGCCAGTCAGTAAGTATTTAAGTTGATTTTCACTGCTTTTTTCTTTTTTAAAACTCAGACTGGTATTTCTTTGAATGCACCCCTGTGCCAAGATTGCTTGACCTTTTTGAAAGTATAGTTTATGAATTATTGCTCAGCTGTTAGCACCTAAGAGGCAAGTTTTAAGTAAATCTTTAATTTATTATTCCAGGACTAAACCTATCAGTGACTGGGCTATGGTATTTATGGCAAAAGGCTGAGACAACCATGCATCAATCATGAATATTCTTAAAAATCAGACTGACAAAAGTTGTATGGAGTGTGCAAAAAAACTGGAAACATATCCTCAGAGAATAGTCTTGAGAGGCTTCATGTCAACAGCAGAACATTAAGTGACAACAACACTTAAAACCTCCCTCTTAAAAGTACAGGTTAAAAAATTGCATTTTAGCAAGTATCCAAGGGGACAATAGTCTTGTATGACAGCCTTCTGTTGAATGGAGAGAAGACCTGCCTGGAGTATATCAAATTATGCCCCTTTGTCTCAGCTGAGCCTCTGCTAGAGTCCCCACTGCTGCTTTGGGGATACCATGCACAATGCTGTGCCAGGGAAGGCATGATTTAGTTCACTGAAAGAACTGTGAACCAAAACCCTAAACTGACAGTTGTTCAGCCACCAGAATGTAGGCAAGGAACTCAGGGTCCCACAGCAAGACACATTTATTGAATGGAAGCCACAAACACACCAGCCTGACCATGTCAGACCTCTGGCTCTATTCAGCTATTAAGTCTTAATATATCCTCTTTTGACCACAGCCAACCTATGTTAAATGAAATGACATCATTGACAAACTCTATATCCTTCTCATTGTATTTGTCAACAGTGTATTTAATTTTTTTTGTCTGTCTTCACATTTGACACGAAATTTGATGTGTTCCTTAAGAGAGGGATTGTGTCTTATTCAAACCTGACCCACCAAATGTCTGTACAGGGCTTGGTACATATAAGAATGAAATATACGTTGTTATAACATCGAAAATGACAATTAGTTCCCACAATGCTAATTGTGGGAGGCAAAATTGGGTTGCAATTATCCCTTCAATCAACCATTCTTCTAACAAATACTATCCCAAATGCTCAGGATGCAAAGATGAAAAGTTCACAACCCTGATCTTGCAGAATGTACAGGCTAGGGGAGGGGTACACTTGCCTCTGAATGTCAAAGCATAAGGGGCTGAGCACTGTGATCGAGGCTCAAAAAGAATGCTGTGTGGGGTGGGTGTTGCTTTGCTCACACTTGATTGTCAGTGGACAAACTGTCTCATGAGTGATGTTTCCAAAAAAAGGAGAGTGTCATTGACTATACATGCCAAAAGGGACACCGTGTCTCCAATGAGTGGTTTTCAGAACATCTAGCCTTTCCACTATATCAACTCCCTTAAAATGCACCCATAGGAATTGGAATTACCAAAGACAGAGGCTTGACTATTTTTGAGTTTCATCTATTGGATAACTCATGACAATTTTCCCCAATGTGTGTGATTACTGCAGAGTTTTATAAATACCATGTATTTCAACAATAGATAGGGGAAGATATTGGCTGAAGAATTTTTAAAGGCATGGATATTGCAGGATTTCATAAACTCACTTGAGTGGACTTGTATACACAGGATATGAGAGAGAAGATCATTTCAAAAATGTTAATTCTGGAGGTATCACATAGGATACCTGGTTAGTAATTTACACCAATTCTAAGGCAAATAACAAATGAGAAGAATGTTTCAGTCTCTTTGAAAAGATTTTATGAAGTCATCAAATCTGCTATCCTCAACATTCTGTCTTCAGCCCCATCTTTTTCTACTTGTCTGGCCCCTTAGACTGGCTCTACTTTCATCTAGTCTTTACTCCATCTGTACATCTCCCCAGTTCTGTATTTGTGCCTCAGCCCTCTTGAGGGACCAGAAATTCAAGTCATAGCTCTGAATACTCAGTTCTTCTCCACCTAAATTTTCATGTCTGTAAGCCCCATGTATCCAAACAAAACCCACCCCCTTCACTTATCACCCTGTCCTCTTTTGTGAGACCAAAACTCTATGCTGTACCATCTCTTTTGTCTCCCAGAGTATATAATTCATAGTCTTCTGAAGTACTCCTATATTTCTATATTTCTTAACCTTCATCAAATAGTATCAATGTATTTCAACAAATATAAAGTATTGGCAAAGTATTAAAATCAAAACTATTACAAAAGAAATTTTCTGATCTTGTTAATCATTTAATACCTTGGTTAATTTGACCTACACTTTGTGTTACAAAATATTTTAGTTACTAACTGCATTTTCAATATTTCTTTATAATTTTAAAATACTGAAAAACATTGTTTGGTAAACAAAGTTTGATGAGCACAATCATTCACACTCAAAGAATGATGGCAATGATTCTTTAAGTGCCCTTGAGGACAAAGGAGCAGAAGTTTGTGGCTGACAGGTGGATTCCAGTGACATATTGTGTGACTGTGAGCTCAGGGAGAGAGGTATGAGCTAGGTGAAAGAAGAGTACACTGGAGGTATTGCCCAGCCAGGAGGTAGTTGGTGAGTCTGAAGATCTTAATCTAATGCCAGTCATTAGGCAGAGGTTCTGAATGCAGCCTGCAGAGGCAAGGGAATAAAATAATGAATATCTCTACTACTTTAAAAAAAAAAGATGTAAGCACCTGGTACAAATGATGGATTTATAATCTTCCACCAAAATAGGGAAGGGCAGTTACATAAGATATATCCCTTCTATATAAAATTCTCTTCTTTGATCCCTAATCAAATATTTTGGAAAATTCTTTTTGCTTCCATCAATCTAGTTGGTCCAAGATAAAAACCACAAGTCCTCTGAGAAAAAGAGCAACTTGAAGATTAAAAAAATTTTTTCCATGGGGATTAGCAGTTATACAATCATATATTGTAAAATATGCAAAAATAAATTTTAAAAAATTAGTTCTGCCTAAAGGGAGGGGCATCAATCCCATGAGCCATTAATCAATTCCCATTGAGCCTCAAAAGCAAATTCATCATGTTTAAATCCAATCAACTTCCAGGATAGGATTTAGAGGGAAAATTGGATGGATGGATGGATGGATGGATGGATGGATGGATGGATGGATGGATGGATGGATGGATGGATGGATGGATGGATGGATCAATAGATCCCAAATACTGATAAGTATTCAATTAATGGCATAAGTATGATAGTCCAAGAAATTTCAAAGATCTTTGATCCAAACAGAGGGAGCACAGAACAATGAAGCTGAAACCCCAAACAGAAAACTCACTTTGCAACTCTCTCACACCTACAATGTCAAAAAGGTAAACCACTCAGTTTCCAACACTTGACTTCCTCTTCTGCATTTTCCTACCTTCATTTGCCCATTTTATAGTGTAAGTTCCTAGGTCCTTGGAAGCATCAAACAGAGATACAAAGTCCATTACTTTAACATCACATTACAAGTGGATGGGACACATCTCCAATGTTGTTTTTGTCTCTCTCCGGACTCCTTTATCCCAGGATTAAAAGGATAATAAATTAAATGTTTTGAATATACAGCATGTATCCTAGCGGGCACATGCCAGGAACAAACAAAAATTCCAAAGCAAGATGTTGCATGATAGAATCCTGTGACTGTAGCTTGAGAGGTAGATCAAAGGCAGTCGTTAATGAGTAACATCTTTCAGACATGTTCCTGTGCCTTTCTGGCTGCCTATAAAACCTCTAGGGATTAAAATTAAATTCTCACTTTAATTTGAGTGAGCTTTAACTCACTTTAATAGAGCATCTTGGTTCCACCAGTGACAGTCTCAGCCTTGGGACTAGGTCCAGTCAGTGCTAACTCAGAAATGTCTTTCTTGTTTTGTGTTGGAACCAAGTAGAACTTGTGTCCCTGGAGCTGCAATGCTGACACTTCTGCTCTCTGTCCTAAGTCCAGCTCTTTGGACCACACATTGAATGCTCTTGCTCCCCTGTGGAGAGTGTAACACCTTCTATATCTGATGCCTCTCCCTTTGGACCCACTTACTGGGAAAATTGATAGGGCAGCTTCAGAGCACCATTACCAATCATTGTCTTTCCAGACAGCTTCACAGAGAACTGACTTCCATTCCACCCTTGCATGGAGGTTCCTGCTGTGCAGTTTTATTTCTGCTTATGATGGAAAGAAATGGAAAGTTTTTTGTCATTGTGGGTGAAAAGGTATTGTGTATGTATTAGTCTTTCCTCTGAGTATTAAACTTAGGCTTTTGTCATTAACTAAGAGTCATATATGAAAAGTTTGTTTCTACATTGCTGGTGCTTTACTCTTAGCCCTAAGGAATTATTTTTAATGTCAATCAATCAGTCAATCAATAAAAGTACACTTCCTCCTCCCTTAATTCCAAAGCCCTGACTCTTCAGCCTCAGGCAAACAAAGCTGCACCCCAGGATAACAGAGCTGCTGGTGGAGAAGTGACATTTGCTGTGTCCTTCCTCAGTCTCAAGCTCATGGGACTGAAGATCCCAAGAATGGATATATCATTCCAGGCACCAATCACTCCTATATTAGTCCAAAGTATCAAGATCTGTAAAAATGAAGAGAGATTTTAAATATTTCTGATTTTGAAAAGAACCATCATACTGGAATCTCCACTGAGACACTGACCCTCTTCACACCAAGTCAGGTAGCATCCTGACCAGCCCAGCTGTATAAGGCCTGTATTTCTGGACAACGTGGTAGAAACAACTTGAAAGCTATTCTAAGAATCCATTAGAGAACTGACACAGGGCTACCCCGGCAGCAAGTGTGCATCTAGAACCAGAGCAAAAGTAACCATAACAAACACTGATATAATCTAGCATGAGCTCTCCAACATCAACAGTAAGGCTTCAAGATGTAGATTTTAAGACCTTAACAACCTTGGCAGGTCTCACAATAAACAAAGGTATCAGGAGACAAATTAGAGACCGTCTCTTCTGGAGAAAAAAGATCTTTGGATTATGTAGGGTAATGACAATTGTAGCAAGATATTTCAAGATGTTTATTGTCTTGATACCACATAATGTACTTGCAAATTTTTTTCAGCAATTAGAGTTTAGGAGGGTGGAACTTAATTGTTTTGTCTGCTGACAGATTCATACATTGATCCTTAATTTGCTGAAATGGACATCTGAATTTCTAGGTTGTACCTTCTACTGGACATACTGTTTCCATGTATTTGCTGTGAACCAGACACACAGATGTTGAATACACAATGCAATATAAACCAGGAAATACCCTGTCCTCCAACTGTTTATTCTCATGAATATACAGCGATCTCATATTTTCATGGGGGATGTATGCCTAGCACCATAATAATATAAGAATGCTTTTAAAAAGATCAAACAAAAATGATATTATGTTCAACTGCATATTCACTAAATGATATGACAACAGCTTTAATACTTTGACTAATATTTTCTAAGTTCTACAGTCCTAGGATCAGGAGAAATGCTACATTCTAAACCACCATTTGGAGCTAAAACTCAGTTTAAAAAGGATTTGTTTCACCTTGACATTTCAATAAATTGTATTAGTAGAAGAAAAGGAGTCATTATCTGTCATGGCTATTAATGTCTATCCAAGATTGCTGCTTCCACATCAAAAAGTGGGTACTAGCCTCTTGAGCAGTCACCATGTAATCTCAGCTCCATAGAAGTACCTCATAGGCTGGAGGGCACAATGCCATGTCTGGACACCTTTTCCAGCTTTGTTTATTTTCAAAAGGACATCCGGAGCTCTGTCTCAAGCTCCATCTCAATTATGTCTCCACAGAGCTGCTCCTTCATCTTATCCTAATAAGAGTTTATGAGGTATTTGTTTTAGAGAAACAAAGACAAAGACACAAGTCCCAGAAGCTGCTCTGTTGTACATGTCCTCAAAGGAAATTCTTCAGTCAATCTGAGCCCCAGTTCTCTGGATGACAAAGATACCTACATCATAGCATTATTATGAGAATTAAATAACTCAGTGTCTAAGACAACACTTGCTTATTAATGTCCAACAATGTTAGCTATTTTTACTAGCATGAAACTATTGCTGAGCTGGCTGTAATTCTGTTTGCATTTAGACAACTGTCAAGTTCATCATTTGGCTTCTTATTCCTGGTTTGAAAAGGACTGTGGGGCTCCAAGAGGATAAGGAAACTTGGCTAAATATTTAATGCAATTAAATACAAAATAAGTGCCTTGAGAAGATGCTGATGGGTGGGAAGATAACAGATCAAACAGAACTTTTGAGGCCATATTAAAGATCCTAAGTAAAGACAGAACACAATGGAATTTGTAATTTAAGGAGATCCCTCTGTCTGCTGTGTGACAGAGTATATTGGAGGGGTTGAGAGAAGTTGGGAGCCACCGTAAGAAGCCATCAGGAAGGTTCAGGTGAGATAATATGGGACCTATAGTCCAAAGACAGAGAAAGCCCAAAGATTCGATACATATTTTCTAGGTGGTGTCAACATTTGCTGAGGGGGTCGATAGAAGGGAAGGAATCAAGGATGACTCCCGGATACTTAGTGAAATAATTTTATTTTTTTCCATTCCACTGTTTTTATTGAGGTAACATTCACTTACAATATTGTATATGATTGAGGGGATTAAACCGTTAGGGTTCCCACCTTATCGCATATATGTCACCACACCACACCCACCGCCAAAGCAGCAATAGTACTCCACCATTGGACTCCCTTGACCCTCTTTTTCCTCTGCAACCATTCCATCTCATAACCTCAATTCTTTTTCTATTATTTTTTTATTTATTTTATTTTACATCGTTAACTACCCGAGGTTCTCCCACCACCTTATCACCCATGAACCATGTAGTAGCCTCAATTCCATACTCATATTTCCAGGGATTATTTTAGTCTAGTTTTCTCTGTTCCTTTGTTTTGTTTAGTTTCCTTTGTTTGATTTTGCCTGTTCCTTTATTATCTACAAATGAGTGAAATCAGCTTGTCTCTTTTTGATGTATTTCACTTAGCAAAATACCTTCAAGTTCCATTCATGTTGCTGAAATGATAGGATTTCATCTATTTTCATAGCTGAGCAGCAATCCATTTTGCATATACACAGTTTCCACTTTAGACTCATCAGAGTTGAGATCTCTGAGAAGTCAGCAAGTGAAAATATAATACAGCTTAGATTACACTGTTTATAAAATTCCATGTCCTATTTTTTTGTCTAAAATGATATCATAGCCAATTCTCCATGCCATCACATATATGTCATCAATATCACTATTGGTGCTCAAAATTAAATTGAGATAATCGTAATTTACCCAACCATTCAACTATTGTATTTAGGTAAGTACTTCAATATTTAAATAAAATTTGTGATCAGTAGACTATATTGTCCATCCCCCCCCCCAAAAAAAATAACCACATCCTATGAATGTGTCAGATTATATGCAAAGGGCAGTTAAAATTGCACAAGGGATTAAGTTGCTAGTCAGTTCTCTTTGAGGTAGGAGATCAGTCCAGATTATCCAAGTTGACCCAATGAGTTCACAAAGGACTTTGTAGGAGACAGAAGCTCCAGATGTAAAAACTAGGTCATGTTTTACTGGTCTAGATAAAAGGCTGAGGTTATCAATCAAAAAGATAGGCAGTCTCTGAAAGCTGGAAGAGACAAGAAATCTAGAATTCTTCCCAGAGTCATCAAATGGGATGCAGCTTGCTGACATCTTGATTTTAGACACATGAAATCCATTTCAGACTTCTGAACTTTAATTTCCAAAATGCTTTTACCAATTGACATTCTTACTAATATATGAATTTATCTATTTTACTTTTTAATAAATTTTAGGTGTGGCTCTCTAATACTTCACACAGGGGTGGTAAGCAAGCCTCAGATCTGACTGTTCTTAACTGTTTCACTCTCTATCACATTATAGAAAAATCTGCTACAAATAATTCAAAGCTGTGGTTCTTATTTAGCCTTTCATTCTGCATTATGAACCAACTATGACAACAAGATTGACCTTCTGTAAAATCTCTTGGTTACTTTATATTTTTTCTGGTTTTTCCTCTATATGTTTTCAACATTTAAGAACACAGCACAAATGTAGAGTTAATAAGAACAATCCAAAATTTTCAAGGAATGAATTTTTATTAACAAAGTCTGTAATGAAAGGGAAGCAGTTTTATTTTGAGAAATAAAAAATAAATCAAAAAATGTTTAAATTCTTTCAAAGGTTTAAATTAAAAAAGCAATGTGTACAGTCTCCACAATAAAATGTGTCCTTGAATGATGTCCTGGGCACTTAGAAAATGCTAAAATCTTTTAAAATTTGAGTGACAGGGGCAGCACTTAATGGCTTCATGAGCTTCCTTCCTAAAAAGTGTTCTAAGAATACATTTTGCAATTTTATATAATCATGCATTCTGTTCTTCATAAAAAGGAGATTAACACACATTGCATTTCAATGTAAAAAATGTAAAAATGTAAGAAAAATATATTTAGATATATTTAACTTCCTGTGTGACTTCAATCACATGTCAAACATGATTTAATGAGCAAGTTTTAGATCTTTGGCATGATATTCACATAGATTCATGTGGATATCTTTAGTTGAAAAACTCAAAAAAATATGTCATGAAACTTACCCTTAAGTTTTCTGATGTAATTTATCCCCAAATTCTAGTGATTTTTTTTGCAAATGTTACTAAATGAATCACCAAAAGCACATATTCTCACTTAACAGGGAGCAG
The DNA here is from genome assembly GCA_004024945.1 of Uropsilus gracilis. Lineage (NCBI taxonomy): Eukaryota > Metazoa > Chordata > Mammalia > Eulipotyphla > Talpidae > Uropsilus > Uropsilus gracilis. Next base: position 54,969 of record PVHY01008189.1, read on the forward strand.
AATAATTTCATATATGCACCAATCTGTATACATTTTACTGTATATAATCATCAAAGTTGTGTAGCTTTAACTCACTAACAAAAAACTTCTTATAATACAAAAAGATAACAGATAATTTTTTAAATATTTCTTTTATGAGACAACCAAGTCATACAATATATCCTTTTCTTGGTTGTTTAAAGTGTTTAGCAGCTGTAGCCTTTTCCTTTTTTATAAAACCCTTTCTTCATAAAATCCTTTGGAACTAGATTACTACAGTAGTAAGACTGGGATCACAATTCTTCTCATTTCTATATTAGACTGCAGCTATAATTTTTTTAATTTTATAAAGAAATGTGACAACTTGTAAAGCTGCTATTCCAGTTTTTCGACAAAACATTTCCAGATCAACTTAGCTGAAAGGGTCTAAAGCAAATCTAAAAATGTCCTCTCAGCCTATGTTAGTGTCAACATGAGCACTGCTGAGGTACAGTGAGTGGGGTTCTTGAATTCCTCTGAGAATTAATTCAGCAAACTCTCCTGCTCAGCAAAACACAGCAAGTTTATTAAGAAAAAGAATAAAGGAAAGGGGCGTGGGGATTTGCATGGACACTAATGGACATTTCTTAAAGGGCAAAAAGCTGTTCTTTGTCAGAGCAGGGGCCATTTGTATATATTGTTTTTTGGGGGATTCATTCCTTTGTAGAATTTTATCTTCTGTGAAATCTATCACTTTTGGGGCCTGTTTACACTGGTACCTCTCTAAACGAACCAACAATTTCCTCTGCCACCACCTCTGGTTTCTGACCTAGTAAAGCCTCCATCCCAAATTTTTCTACTCCATCTAAGTGCCATTTTACATCTCTGCTGCTATCTCTTCTCTTATCACAGGCACAGCTCCAGCTGTCTGGATTCCTTATCTTCTTGCAAGAAATCATCTCTGCTTTCTCTATGGTGGTGGCCACACCTAGGACTCCTGCAGTGCTATTTGTGGCTGTGACGCCTATCCCCTGTACAGGCATGAGAATTCTGATTTTACACTATGATGGAGTCAGTTATTCACAGCTCCTTCATACCTGCTTGGAGATGTGGAATAGGGCTTGAATTTCCAACATCATACTTGGGACATGATAAATTTATACCTTGTGATGCATGGCTCTTTCCTTTTCCAAAATGAACTGTGATCTACCTTCCAAAAAGTTTGATTCCATTAAGCACATTCATTACATAAGATACAGATAATTCCTGTTTGAAATTCACAAATGAAAAATGCTTGGGTTTAGCACTCTTACCTTTCAGAATTTTCACTTTAATTATTGGCCCTGCCTGATGGAAAAGTTCCAAAAGGAGCTCCTCCATTGCCCACAGGAGAGCACAGTCTGCTTCTGTTGCTGCCCCCATCTTAATGTGCCTCCCTTCCTATGGGCTTGAGGGTCCTTCAGGAGGACACACTCTCAGAAACTCAGGTCTTCCTGCTCCAGGCATCATCCGAAGGAAGGACATAACAAGGATATCACCAGTTAGGTGATGGATGAGTTCTAAATGCTCCTGCAATCCAAAAATCTTCCATGTTACCATGCATGCTGGCAACTAAATGATTGCTGTTATTCTTTTCTGGAATTTAGTGTTTATGTTTGGTAAGATACACCTGAATTTCAGGTAGTCCCAGAAGTGCTCAGAAAAGTGGGGGGGGGGGTGTTTACCTGCTAACATTCTGGGAAACTGACTGCCTAGGGAAATTTAGGTCAAAATGTAGATGGGGGAATTTCAACACATCAATCAGTCATGCTGGCATTTAAGGCAGGCATCACCAAGTAACCCTTAACAAGAGCAGCCTCTTAAAAAAAAAAAAAAAAAGAGTAGCCTCTTCCTTCAAAAGAAGTAGACTAAGTTCTGTTACCTGGTGTGACCCCAACAGGTGGATTGAATTGGTTGTAGGTTCTGGATCCTCTAAACCTTTTAAACATGTATACAGTTGTCCACAATACCCTATCCGTTTCTATTTCTTGCCGCTTCTGAGTCATTTTCTTGTCGCTTCTGAGTCATTTTCTTGTCAGCGGATGTTTGTTGGTTTGTGGGGTCCTGGGCTGAGTCAGTATACTCAGAGCTGACTCTGAGAAGACTGATGTGATTTGATATCTGGCAATAAGGGGAAAGAGCTAGAGGGAAAAGAAATATATTAACTATTTTATACCTTGCCATTTACAAAGGTATAAGGCATCTTTCAATGAGACATCTACAAAGATAAAATAAATACTGAGAATCAGCATCTTGAAGAACAGTTATTCTACAAAAATAGAGGGTAGAGAGTTACTTGATCAGATTTTAATATTGTCTCTAAATTTCCTGATGTGGGCCCTCACAGTAATTTCTTAGATTTAATTGAAATGAAATTAATGATACTGAATTTTCATTGACATTACTTACAGCATTATCACAGCAACTAAATGACAGGTTTCACATGCTTATTTCTTATGACAACTTTTGTTTCAAACAAAAGTATAACATGAAAAAAATATATGAATAAGATGAGTGTGGGTGGAGTTAATGCCTTCCAGCATTAATTCATGGATATTTTGAGGATTTACAGTTAATTGCATGTTCTGGCTTAGACAAATTTTCTGAATACAGCTCCTCTTACACATTTTCAATGGGGACTAGAAATCAAACAGTCATCATCCAATTTTGAAGCTGCACTCTGGATTTTGTTGGAGGGTGATTTTAAGTGAATGAGAAATCAGGTGAGTCTCTAGTAGAAGCAGCCTTTTCCTATGATAATAAATACATATCAAAGACTTAAAAAAATTTTGTTGAGTTAATATGGATCCAGAAACCAATTACTGCCTCCTTATAAAACAAAGGGTATGCCAATGTTATGCCAATTATTTTATGGGCAAATATTTATTTGGAGACAGGTATCCAAATCCACCCTTCTTTGCCTGCATTGTGACAATAGAACTGGACTTTGTAAATATTTCTTTTTCCAGCTGTCAGAATGTTAAGCTTTGTCAGCAGAAGGGACTGGAGGGACAATGGAAGAAAGGGTTTTCTCTTCTAGTTCTGGTGCACATGTAGCTTCTTCTGCTCTAAGCCCCTCGGACCAGTCTACTACATAGCACAATCTCACACCCTACTTCCTGCAGAATTTGCATGTTTCCTGGTCCTCATAACAAGACAGGGTGGTTTATGAGCTGGCAGCTCCTCAGGTCAGGATATCTCCCTATGAACTGCGTCCCCAGCCTTCAGGTGGTGGCTTTGCAGCAAACTCCAAGTTGAGTCACCTCTTTTTGGATGCCTCCACTGAGGGATGATTTCTAACAAACCTGCTGATGTAGCACCTCAGAGACCTCACTGTCAACCCTAAGACATGGTTATACCTGAGTGTCAAGATCAGGTGTCCACCCTGAGTGAAGAGGTGAGAGGGAAGGTCTTCTAAGTACTGTATTTGGTATACCTGCATCTAAAGTCCTTTTTACTTTTTAATAGCCCACTTCTCAATATTCCCACTCCTGATTTAGTTAGTAATTCCTCTGTTAAAGTTTCCACATTCAAATTATTGTATGTTTGCTATCACCTACCCAGATCCTGACAGCTATAGTACAGTTCTCAGACTTCTGAGATTTGCCTTCTGAAGATGCCTAGTCCTGCACCCTATTCCTTAGTATACAGAAACACCCCATTTTGAAAGCAAAAGAAGTGCCCTATGGTGTAACTTCCCCATACCTGAACATGAAAGGGTCTGTGTTCTCTCTGCCCACCCCAGATTCCTTCTTCCTTCACCAATACACAGCATCCTCAGTCCTAGAAGTCAGCCTTCCTCATAATCGTGGAAAATGAAATCTCCAAGATGCATCATTTTCACTAAATTTGATCAACTGATGAGTCTCAGAAATACTTACCTCCTATCCCCACCCCCAGCAACTATGGAAGACAATATTATTTGGATTTTTCATCATCATCATTATCACTACTACTACTACTGTGGCTTTTCCTGAAATCACTTCCCTCTAATGTCATGGTCAATATGGTGCTGGTTTTTCTAGTTCTGCCTTCTGTTGGGCAGAGAGAGCCCAACCACCTATCTTCTTATCAACTGTAAACTATGGAATTCAAAGGCTCCATCAAATTCTTGTCTTTCTATCTGTGTCAAGGTCTTGAGGGGAAATATATAAATATATATATTTATTTACATATCTATAAATATATATTTATATATAAATTATATATATTATTTAAATTAAAATATGATTTATATAGATGTCATATATAAATATGTTTATGTATGTATTTATTCATATGTATATATTTATTTTTATATATTTACATATATATGCTGGGGAATCGTCCTTAAATAAGTTACTTTGAATACAATACTCACCCTCCCACTTTTCTCAATGAGACCCATGAGGTGCAGAGGCCAAGTTTCCACATGGCTTCCCAAATCCAAAAACACCCCCACTTCTCCCTCTGCACCCCAAATTTGTCTTACTAACATCCTTTTGAGTCTCTTGCTGTCTTTCTTCTTCCACCAATGAAGCATCCATCACTGACTTCTCCCAATGCCTAGCTTCTTTTTGTCCTTATCCTCTATTGGAAAGATGGGAGATCCAGAAGGGTAAGAAATAAGGAACTTTTGGAGATTCGCTTTTTTTCAGAGATTAGTTCTCACTATGTTGCCTGGAGTAGTCCCGAACTTGCGGACTCAATTGATCCCTAGACTCAGTCTCCCAGCACTGGGATTACAGATATGCACATGGCTGCTGACTTGGAGATTCATTTCACCCTTACTGAGTTTGGGGTAAATGATACTGTGGTTATAACTTCCCACTCTAAAAGTCCCATAAAAATAACCAACATTCTATAAAAATGATTAAGACATCCACTAGTGACAAAACAATGGAAATTAAAAGGAGGGTCAATTTTTAAATGAAGTACCATCTCTTCATATAGTTATATCTCTTCATATAATTACAACCTACTACAAATCATCATTGAAATCTAACTCAAACTACAAAGCTCTAAGAAAGAGCCAAGTGTTTTCCTCCTCCTAAGAAGACAGACATCTACCCACCCATCCAGTTAGGCCAAAAAATGGTATGTGTCACAGGTATTACCACTCCTTCCTCCCTACCATATAATCAACAGTAAGTCCATACATGCTACATCCATTGCTGTGGTTTTCCATTTTTACAGAATATTACTAAATTAAAATCTTACTTAGCATTGTAATATTTTTTGATAGCTAGCTTTTATTTATTTGTATTTATTTTTATTCTTTAGATCACAGCCTTGGTAAATGGTTATTGGGATACCTCCCCCTCACTCTGACACCCCCTCCATTCACTCAGACCCCTCTCTTTGTTGTTTGTTAAACTGTGTTAAGTCAATTAGTCTCTTTCTTTTCTGAGGCAGTGTCCTTTCACTGGGTGAGGGACTGTGTTCTTGGGACAAGGCAAACCGTGCTGGTAGGTTTTCAGTGTTAACCTTGTATAGGGCAGCCAGTCTATATTTGTGGTCTGTTTTCTCATTGCTAGCTGTCTTCTCCAATCCCTTCTCTGTGTTGTTTTGCTGCTTTACCTTATGGTTCTGACATCTGGTTTAGGGGGCCTCACCTCCAACCAGTGTCGGCAAAGAAGTTTCTCTTTGGGTACAGGATACAGGTATCTGTATTTGGCAATTGTAGAGCATCTCTACCTCTGTTTGTTTTGGGGCCAATGCCCCGACTCTGTGGCCTTCCTCTCCTGTGGAGTGGAGAGTATCACCTTGCTATCTTATAAGGCATCTCAGAAATGAGATTTTGGCTCCTCCAGACCTGGTGAGCATGGAGGTGTGGATTTGTGACTTCATGTCTCCATAGTTGTTTCTGCACTCTAACATGCACTGTTTCTCTCAATATTCCATCTCCTGAGTCCTGCTCAGGTGTGTGATCTGGACGTATACCTGGTCCCTCACGCATTCTATGATGATGTTTGTATTATTTGTGTTCTTCCATCTCCTGAAGATTAGCTGGAGTGAAAGTGAAATGGAAAGGATATTCCCCATCCCCCTGCCTGAGCACCAATACCTCCCTGTATGGGAGTGGGGGCCTGGATGGTCTCCTTGGGGTAGGGGCTTGACCAAATCCTGCTTCAGCTGTCCTGGTTTGCAGATTGCTGCCCTGTGCAACCACTTGCTGGTGGGTGGGGTTAAGACCCAGCCCAGGACCTCCTACCCAGGCTTTCTGATTCAGGGCGCCTACCCGGGGTTCTTTGCTGCCTTTGCTCCCTGTTGGAAATGGAGCTCCAACAGTACCAGTCTCCAAGCGTGCAAGCAGCCATGTGGAGCATTGTAATATATAAAAATTTAAAATTAACCTATTCTGGCTGAAATTCACAGAAGGGGAGTGTAAACTTGCTCTATAGTCTGTGAAATATCTCTGGAAATTGTTAAGTTGCCTTTTGGGCTGACAAACCCCTAATGCAAGCTACCATTATCTTTTATCTGAACAAACAAAATAGCCTCTTAAGTCATCCTCCAGATTCCATTCTTGCCTCCAAATTATTTACTCTACAGTAAATAATCCAGAATCCATAGTGTTCTCTTTAAGTATAATTTAGATGATGACATTTCAGTGATGTTAAAAGCCCTACTAATTTGTCCCTGCCTCTTTTCCCACCTTTCCCCAGGCAATCCACCCCCTATTTTGACTCCACCAATCTGCCTCATTTCTCCAGAATGGCAGCCTCTTCCTCTCGACATACCCTCTGTCCTTCTCAATCATTTAGGTCTTGGCTCATTGACTGTTAGTGAGGTTACTGACTGTTAGTGAAAGAAACCCGCTTCAGACTAACTTAAATCATTAAAATTTAATTTCATAATTTTCTTTCCATCAGCTACTATTAATGGAAGACTTCTCCCCCCCCCCGAAAAAATAGAAAAACCCATTACAATGTTTTCATCAACTGCTAAAAAAAAATGGAGAACTCCTGAAGAATTAAAAACTAGAGAAACTAAGACCATAAAGAGAAACAAATTTTGAAAGGCTAAAGTCAAAATCACTCATATGTTTTTTGATGACACTGGAATTAAGCTAGAAAATGTATAACAAAGGTTAATTAGAAAATCACATGATTTAGAAAGTAAACTGTATAATTCAAATCAACACAAGTCAAAGACAAATAATGATGTTGAATCAATGTTAACAGAGAGAGACAAAAGAACCAGGTCATTTCAAATTACTATGAGAGTTAACAAATATTTTGATTAAATTATAATGATAATATAACACACCAAACTCACTCAATGTAGTGTAATATAAAAGTGAATTTATAGTCTCAAATACATGTAGTAGAAAAGAGAGAAAAGTGAAAGTCAATCATTTAAGCTTCTGTCTCACAAGACTAAAAATAAAATAAGTTTAACTCAAAGAAAATAATAAAAGCAGAAACTGACAAAATCTAAACACAAACAGAAAATGTCAACACAAAGCTTGCTTTTAAAACAATTAGCAATATTGGTAATTCCTAGACAATTGGTCAAGAAATAAAAGGAGAAAAATAATCAATATTAACATTGGAAAAAGTAGCATCACTACAGATTCTGCAACCATTCAAAACATTATAACAGAACATTATGAATAAAATTGGGCAAATAACTGACAATTTAAATGAAGTAGACAAATCACAATAACTACAACTCATACAAACTGATAAGGGGGCATCACCCACTCTGGGTGTCATTGTCTCTTGTTTAAAATTGCAGATTTTAAAAAAGATATGCTAAAATGTGAGAATGGCCTTAATTAGAATTTTCCTTTAGAAGGATACAAGGGAAAGGAAGAAGTTAAAAACAGGTTTTTTAGGTTTTTTTGCAACATGCTAATTTAGGAGCTGTTTCTGGAAGGCGGGAAACTGATATCGGGTCGAAGGGAGAGGCAAAAGCCTCCAAATTGCAAACCCCAAGGTCCGTTTCACCTGCGCCTAGCAGTTGCACCTGCGCCTAGCAGTTGCACCTGCGCCTAGCAGTTGCACCTGCGCCTAGCAGTTGCACCTGCGCCTAGCAGTTGCACCTGCGCCTAGCAGTTGCACCTGCGCCTAGCAGTTGCACCTGCGCCTAGCAGTTGC
>PVHY01008190.1:0-63198 GCA_004024945.1 Uropsilus gracilis
ATTGTTGCAGTTTTGTTCATAGCAGTCAAATTATGGAAACAACCTGAGTGCCCATGTTTAGATGAGTAGATACAGAAAATGTAGCATAGACACAATGGAAAACTACCCAGTATTTTTAAAGTATCTAGTCTTTCTTAATCCAAAAGAAAACCAGGTTTGATTCTCTTGGGGTCTTCAGGAATCTAAAGAGACTTCCTGTTTCCCCTTCCCTGATTATTGGGGTGATGGGGGTGGAAAGGTGCTGCTGGGGTTAGCCTTGTTCTTAAGATATTCTTAAGGTGCTGCTGAGGTTGTGTGGGAAACCACTGTTTGAATGCAGATATGCAGTCCTCCGGACCTCACACACCCCAAAACTACAGTTGCCTCACCAAACTTCCACAAGTGGTGTCTGAATGGAGACCAATTTTACTGACTCAGAGAGCCAGTGTTAAGTAAAGACTTATGAGGGCTGGTTGGTAAATATGCCACCACTAAAAATAAAATTATATGAAATCACAAGAAAATATATATTCAAGAAAATGGTAATGAAAACTAAAAACTCACCACTTCCTGATTAGTCTTTCCCATGTTATCTGGGCTCTTGAGGTTGCTGGTGTCTGTTATGTTTGTGGTGGAAACACTACACAATGGTGTGCTACTGTGCATCACCTTCCAACCCTGCTTTAGCGTCCTCACGGTGGCTGCTAAACAGGCTGTGGTGGGACTATTTACCCACAGAAATGAGCAAATGCTGCAAATTCTGGCAGGTTTTTCAGAGTTCCTTGAACATGTGTCAGCACATCACAGCTTATTGTTTCTGACTTCTAGATTGTTTGCTTGCTTTTGTCCTACTTTCCCTTTTTGTAATATCTGGTAATGCATCTGTGGATCTCTTAATTCTGCCTGAGGAGCACAATCTATGCCAGGGAAGGGTGACCTTGGGCTTCTACCTCTCTGCGTGTCAAGGTCTACCTCTAGCTCTAGTCCTGATCAAACAGCAGAGCTGTGGAGGGGGCTTGGGGGAGAAGTGACCATCGTGGTCCAGTGTGAGATCCAAGCTGCAGCCTGGTGGCCCCTGGGGACACAAGGAACCTTTGCTCCAGGTACTTGGGGGGGAGGGGAGCAGTCATAATTTGAACTCCCATGCTGACACTCACTGGTTTGTGGGCCAGTATTACCCACTGACTTCATAGGTATCAATTGAAAAGATTTCATTGCGACTTGGGCCTTGAGACTTGAAGTTCAGCAAGCTCAGGGGCAGGTTGTGGGAAATACCAGGCAAGCAAGAGGAACACTATTCAGACACAAACCTCTTTGCCATTTTCTGTCTATGTGACCTTGCACAAATCACTTAAATTCATGGAGTTGGGGATTGTTCATTTATAGAAGGGGGACAATTAAAGCTACCTTGTTTTCTTTTTCTTTTTTATGCTATTAAAAGGTCTCGATAGCTTTGACATTAGGAGAAAAGTTAAATCAATTACTACAAGTGTTTGTTATACTAAACTACTTTTGAAAAACATTTTACTGTCATTTACTTATTAGTTAGTATCACTAATTAAAAAACCCCAAGTATTCTGATAATTAGCCCAAATTTACATTTGAGAAATCTGAAATTTAAAGGTAGGTAACCTGCCTAGGATCACTCAGATAATATACAGAGCAAAAATTCTAACCCAAAATTTTCAAAATGATGTAGTTACTGGATGCTAAGTCACTGACTCATTCTTTGAAGAAATAATGATGAGGAACAACAGACACAGGACTCTTTCTAGACACACCCATATTGCCCCTCTACCACTATTTGTTCACTAGGCCACTGTTCATTCCTATGTCTGCCTGCAACCCAGGCTGGAGGTCATACCAGATTCTCCCCAACTCCTTACTTCTTGGAAAGCTGTCATCATTTTGGGTGGTTGTAACTATGTGAACTGCAACCCCATCAGTTCTCTGGTCTTCACCTAACAGACCCTAAGAGTCCTGAGCATTCTTTTAAGGGAATGGTAATAGTGAGATTCATTTTCTTAGCTCCCGTTAAAGATGGAGAAATGCCAGGCACACCCAGTTCATGTAAGGCCCTCATCCCAAGGGTACATGTTATATTTTCAATTGCTCCTAGAAGAACACCAAATTACAGAGCACAGGGTTTGTACTTTTTGAAAACTTCAATCTGGTTGCAAAACAATTTGTTTTTGTAAAGATTATTGTGGAAAATGGTGAAATATATCTTCAGTCCAACTATCTCATCAGCCCCAACACTCTGATCGGACATAACTACTGTTAACATCTTAATGAATATCATTCTGATTGTAATGAACAGAAATGAAAATATTTTCACTTTATCTCTGAGAACTGCTCCTAAAATTACCTCACAAGTGAGAAGCAAAGAAAACCTACCACACCACTTTAAAGGCAACTTGCTCACTCACATGTCTATTCAGTGACTTTTTGAATGTATATTGTGAGTCAGTAAGATTTTTGGTGCAAGGAAATAGCAGTGTACCAAAAATCAGTGACCTTTAGGGAGCTTGAAGTTTAGTTAGAGAGAGAGAGAAATTTTTACATTCAAGTAAACAAATGTATGTAAGCTTATAATTTGCGTCAAATGACGAAAAGGAAATGGAGGTGGAGGAAGTGAAGGGGTGCTTACAGAGTGGGTCTTGCACAGGTCAGAGAGGGCATTTGGGGAGTGGGTAACTGTGGGAAGATAATGATGGGAAGATAATGACGCAGACTACAGGACCTGAAATAGGTCAAAAGTCATTGTGGAGGAGTAATTGTCATTTAATCCTAAGCTTTTGTTGTTGTTACTAGTTGATGCACATAAATTCTGAAAGTAAAAAATATCTTAGGAGGGGTTCCATCTAATACATTCCCTTTATAAATGATAAAAATGAGGTCCATAAGATAACTTAGCAAAATTACAGAGTCTGGCTCTCATAGAACCTTTTTTTGACTCATAAAACCCATTTATTATGACTACAACATAAAGCTCCTTTCAAAAAAGTCGTATAAGGAAATTTTGCACTACATGGTTCCTTTAAGTATACTAGCATCAAATGTAATCAAACTACATCATATTTATGTCATTTTCCCCCTTATGTAGAGTCTGGGATGAAAAAAGAACATGAATTATAATATTTATCCAGATGGTTTTTTTTTTGTTGTTGTTGTTGTTTGTTTGTTTTTTTCCTTTTGCTATCAGTGTGGCTTGGGAAAGATAACTTAATTCCTGTGAGACAGTTTCCTTATTTATAAAACCAGTGTTTTTAAAACCAGAGAAAGCAGAAAGTGAACAATTATAGAGAAACTAGGCTTACAGAGAGAGTAAGATATACTGTCTTAATGCAGAGGAAACAACAGAACTTGGTCACGGCTCAGTTTTTCTTTTGATTGAACAGAAGCATAGTTTGAAACAAAAACCCTGAGCCTTGCGTGGAGAAAACTGGCTGAGTGATTCAACAGATTGAAGCCCTATCTGTGACTTTCCTTTTAAAGACACCAGACCTTCTGGTTTTCTTTAGTGCTTCTTTTATTACACTTTATTTACTGCATCATAAGCTATGCACAGAGGTTTCATTTTCACCATGTAAACTGGATTATCCCACTGCAAATCTCCCTGAGTTTTTAGGGAAAAAATATTGAAATTGATAAGAAACAGGATATTTTAAAGGAAACAACCCAGTGAAGAAATCATTGAATGTTTTACATAGTTTGTAGGGGCTTTAAGGAGATCTTAAAATGTCTTTAGAAAAGACTTTTTTTTCTAAAGACACTTTAAGAGCCTCTTTTAATGTGAAGTTTATTAAGAATGGGTTGCCAATGAAATATAGTAGGAATGAAAAAACTCCAGCAGTTTTTATATTTTCCATAGTAATGCACAGTTTTGACAAGCATTTTTATACATTTGACCTAATTGTTCAAGAATTGTCAAATTCACTTGTGCAGGTTTATGATTTTCCTATATGCACTTGCATGTATGTACTTGGATGTGTATTTGTTATTTTTCGATATACTAACAGAAAAGTAGTTCATCTTCATCTATTTATTTAAAGAAAATGTGGCTTGAGTGCCAGAGCTCAGTACTCTCAAGGTATTTGGGAGAGTCTGCCTTCACCTTTTGGAGCAAGCTTACAAACACTTCATACACACTTAGCACTATTTTACTCCCTTAATAGAAATAGCTAAAAGCACACTTGCACATTAAAAGGCTGGTTGGCACTAAAAATATTGATACCTGCATTTTTAACAATTTATTACACAACCTTTATTAAAATGATTTCGTTGACTAGGAAGGCTCTTCCTCTTTTATCTGAAAGTGTGTGTATTTTTCTGACATACATCTGTAAGAGAAAAATGCAGTACAGAAAAACCCTGCTAGGAATAGAAAAGGACTCTTGCACTCTCCCCCAGAGGAACACAGCTGCACTTCGGACAGTGCAGCTGGGGTTGTTGCTTTCTTTCGAAGACTAGATGAGACCTACGAGGTCTGAGAGACCTAGGAAGAGTCTTTTTCACTATAGTTTCCTGCAGACTAAAACAGAAAAGAGGGAGCAAGAGTTCCAATTAGTTAGGGTATCTGGAGGAGAGATAGAAGCAGGGAATGCATACCTAACTAAGAAGGATTATTCCCCACCTGCAAGAGGAAAAAATATCTGAAAAACCCTACTGCTTTCCAGCTGGGGCTTTTTTCCTGCTTTCTGAAACTACCCACTGCCTTCTTGCATGGCGCTCTTTCCCATCCAACAAACCTTGTTGCTGGCTTTGTTCCGGTGCTTTGTAAGATTCTTTTACTCTAAGACAGCAAGGGCCTTCTGGTGTCATGGTGCCCAAGACCTCCCACATCAAGGCTCAATCAAATAGATAAAGTGATCATAATCACAAAGTAAAATACTATCTTAACATCACACAATATAAAGTGAAATGAGGTCTGTTTACTAGTCACATATTCCTAATTGAAGACGTGATAGCAGTAACTAATAATTTAACAAACAAAAATTAATTTACTATTAAAATGTAAAACAATAGTTTGACTAGTCATATGAGCTATTCACACAATCTTAAAATTATGGAGGCTGTATCATTTTTCAGAAGGCTGAAGTAGACATCAGCAAGCCTAATTTTCAATGTCTTGGGAGTTTTTAGCTATGAGGGTCCTTAAAGAAGCTTCTCTTCTCACCCAGATGTGTTGCCACAGACCAAGTAGTGGTGGATTGACTCAGGGAGAAAGTGTGGGCTCCAATTTGAGTGGGACCAGATGGAGGTCCCCACCCACCTAGAGGCTGGTTTCCTCAGCCTTGAAGGCTCTGGCAGGCTTTCTGCCTAGTGTCATTGTCACTTCCTAGCTTTTGTGCCACTCTTCAGCCAAGGAGTGAGTGACAGATGGTTCCCAGGAGGGATGCCTGCCTTCAGGGGACAGAAACATGGTGGAACAAGCTTACTTATCTCTTGCCTTGTCAAAAGATCTTTTCTTTCTTCCTTCCTTTACTTTTCCATGAGAAAAAAGAAATAAGTTAGCATTAAATGTGACTAGAAGAAAAATTAATGTTTCTACTGCCGTTTATGCATCTGATATGTTCAGAGGTGTGTTGGAGGTCAAATTCATAGAAATATCTAACAAAAAAACCTATAGAGAAGTGAGTGAATCAAAACTCTTTATATTCTAAGTTAAAAAAATAGAATGTAACCAAGTTAATAAAAGAACATTAACAGTGCATAATTCTAGAACTCTAGGTGAGATGTATTTCTTTTTTTCCAGTGATAAGGAAGTATTGAATTTAGTGCAAAAAAAAAAGCACTAAAGAAGCTCTTTAGCTTCACTGGGTATGTTTGACATACCTAACAGTGCATCAAAGGTGTAGATTGCTAAATGACATGTCTAGATAATCTGATTAAGCAAGTCTGGATATAGTCCAGAACTCTATATTTTAGCCTACTAAGTACTTCTGAAGCAAGAATCGGGCCCAAGGACCAACTTTTAAAACTTAGCTTTTCAGACATAGAAAATTTAGTGTGGAACAGACAAATTCATGTCGCAAGAACATTGGTGTCACATGCCCAAAGATGACTTCCACATTTTAAAAGAATTGCTTGTAAGCATTCACTTACAACTTTAAGTCTAAATGATTCCTCATGTTCCCAAATAGCAGCAATTGCTTAGGTAAAAATTACAGGGGAAAGAGAAAAGTTGTCAAAGCTACTTGTTTACCTAAAAAAATCTCACAAGACACAAACCTTCCATCAAGGCAACTTTGTAGCTCAGAGGTCAGTTTACTGCACAGAATAAAAGAGGTTTTGGTCTTAAAAAAAAAAAAGTTTCCCATGATTTGAAACTTGTCTGGAAACACAGCACAGTTTAATTAGCTTTTCTTAAAATTTTTTTTGGTACTTTTGTTTTAAAACATTGTCAAATGTATTTTTCCAAGAAATGGAATGTGGGGGACCTTAGTAGATAAGCTGAAAGTTGGTCACCCTGATTTCTATTCTACCTCTACTAATAGTCCCCTTTAAAAAAATGTTGGGCAATTGACTTAGTATGTCTGTGTTCACTTTACTCTTGGTCATTTTTTGCATCTATAAAGTTAGGGATTATAGTTGCCTATTTATCATACATTTTCCCAACATTTTAATATCTCTGAAATTAAAATGAAAAGCACCATATGTTAGATTGATGAGTAGTAATTTTCTTAGTGGTGCATAAAATACTGAAGTCTTTTATAATGAGTGTATATTAAAATAGGTGATATAATATTATTATCTAATTTTTGGGTTTTGTGGGTTAGGTTAACTGAATGAAGAAACAAAATGCTTAGAACCATGACTTGCTGATTTCGATCGCTTAATAATATAATCTATTAGTATTCTAATTTGTAAGTGCATTATAAATTAAGTAGTTCCACTTTTTGGACCTTTAGATAGTCTTGGATATTCTTACCATTATATACTGCTTTGTGTACCCTTATATATAAACTGTTACTCATGGTGACTAAAAAATCAGCTAAGCCCGAGATAGAATCACTACCAACTCTGGGATCTTGGTCAGTTTTTGCATCTATAAAATCCAGACCTATTGTGAAGTGCAAATAAGATTATGCAGTTAGACATATTGTAATACAGTCCCTACAAAATCATTGTAAGCTATTTTCAGTAGGACACAGAGACAACAGCAGTAGGACGTGACTTCGTGCTAGTTTTGGATAAACAGGAACTGACTTACATAAAACAACGAGCTTCCAATAGTGACCCCGTGTGGTCATAATAGAAATAGCACCTTCAGAAAATAGACGTGTCAGGAAATCATACAATTCTTTTTCCTTAAGTTTGTTGACAAGATTATATGACCCACAGAAATCTGTTCCTGGGTTTTTTGAATGACCTGAGAATGACTTCAAAAAAGAGATGGTGGACCCTGCCAATTAGAATACATGGCCTGAGTACTTTGAATATTGAAAGATGATTATTTTATTGAAATATCTATGCCTATATCTATATTATGTGCGCATTAACTTTTACTGCCATATTTATAAATATAATGACATGAAATATATTATCATGAAAAAAATCATTTTGGGAAATTTATGTATAGTTTATAAATCCTGTCAGACTCTAAGATGGAACTTTAGTGAACAGTTGGGATTGGTATGCTGTCACCCAAACTATAATTCTTGAAAGGCATCTTGGTATGAACTCTTGGAGACCTAGACTTTAGAAAGGCAATCAGAAGTGATTATATAACAAACATATCGAATATATTAAGCAACTGATTGTCAGATACTAGGTGATGAAAATACATATTTCAAAGATATTATTTCAGCGAACATAGTATCAGTTTTTAATTGCATGATTCCTACACTTTACCCATAAAGAAGTCATGCTTCTATTCATGAAGAATTATACCTTCAAAAGAAGATATAGTTTTAAAGTAAACTTTTACTTTAAAAGTATCTAGATACTATGGATATATAGAACTATAGAACTACAAGTAGTTGTTGAACATTTTCTGTTGGTAGCAATACCATAGAGAATCCAAAGAAATGGATGTGAGTGGTCAGTTGGAATTTTAATAAACTTGGAGGAATAATTTTAAGACTTTAAATGACTTTAAATTTTGACCATATTTAAGAATTTAAATAACAAAACCATTAACAAGTTGCATGGGACATTAAAATGTACCACAAATTATATTACTTACCATCCACATTAAAATACCTTTTATACTGAGAGGCTTTAATTGACAATTACAAGGCACAAACTGAATATATGATCACCCAAGTCTTAAATCACACATGACCACATGTTATCCAAGACTAGCTTATTTAGTACCTGTGAAATACAAACACAGTTTACGATTTGTTCTTTCTCTGTTAACTTTCTGATCTATATTTGATTATTTTTTCTTATTTAGTGATGAAAGGGTTACCTATTTGTTAAAAAAATGCTAATAAGTTAAAGGTCCCTCGAAGGCATTTATACATACCTCATCGAACAATTTTTGTCCTCAGAGGTAACCACTGCTGACAATTTGGAGAATATCCTGGTAAGGCATTTTCAAAACTATTATTTCAGATGATCTCCATTACAGGTGATGAGTTCATTAGCTTAGTGATGCAAAGTACACCAAACTTGATTTATAATTATGGTCTGATGGCACAATAATATTTATAACTATAAGCATAGGGTATATATACTAGTTCCCTAAGGTTGACTTAACAAAATAGCACTATCTGGTTGCATTAAAGTAACAGGAATATATATTGTCTCACAGTTCTGAAGGTTAGAAACCCCATATTAAGTTGTTGGCAGGTCTGTGTTTGCTCTGAAACATGTACTGGGATTCTTCATTGTCTCTCTCTAGCTTCAGGAGTCTGCAGTAACCTTTTATGTTCTTTGATTTGAAGATGTACCAGTCTAATTCTATTAAAATCCCTAAAGCAACTGAAAAGATGGTCCTAAAATTACATGGAAATGCAGAGACCCATAGTAGCCAAAACAATCTCGACAAAAAGAACAAAGTTGTAGGATTCACACTTGTCAATTTTAAAGTTTATTACAAAGTAACAATAATTAGTGTGGTACAGACATAAGGATAGATATACAGAGCAATGGAAATGGAATGCAGAAATAAATCTAGGTGACAATTATCAACCAATACCATTCAATGGGTAAAAAGAGTCAAATAGTGTTGGGACATTTGGATATCCACAACCTCACACACTATACAAAATATAGCCCCAAATAGATTAAAGATTTAAAAGTGAAGCGAGAAAAAGGAAATATTAGCCTTCAGAGTAAATCCTTATGATGTGTATAAACACAAGCAATAAAAGAAAAATCAGAAGATGGATTTCACCAGAAATAACTTTTGTGTTTCAAGAACACCATCAAGAGAGAGAAATACCACCTACAGGATGGGATAAAATATTTGCAAATCATATCTACTAAGGAATTTATATCCAGAGTATGCAGTTCTTTTTTAAAAACAATAAAAGACACACTTTTTTCCAAAGGAAGCACACAAAACGACCAATAATTACAAGAAGAGAGTGTAAAATTCATTAGAGATATGCAAATCAAAATCATGATGAGATACTGTTTACACTCATTAGCAGCTTTGGAAAATATGCATAAAAGGTCATACATAGAGATACCATAGGATCCAGTACTTCCAGTTCTAGGTAAAAGCCCAACGGAAGTGAATGCATATGTTTACATGAAAACTTGTAAATGAATATTATTGGAATTTTATTTTTAATAGGCAAAGGGTGACAATAACTTAAATGTTCATTAACTGATGAAAGGACAACCATACGTGGCACATCTACACAATGGAATATTATTCAGCTGTAGAATTAAGGGCTGCTAGAAGCTACAATATGTAGGAAACTTTCAACCGTTATAGCAAGTGAAAGAAAAGTTACCAAAAGTCGCCTATTATGTGACTCTGCTTACGAGAAATGGCCATAGTAATAGGTAAGTGGTTGTTCGGGGCTGTGGGGAGTGATGTAATGGGGGAACTGATAGTTAACGGGCATAGTTTCTTTTGGAAATGATGAAAGTTTCAAAAAACCATTGTGATGATTATTACACAACTTCGTGCATGCACGAAAAACCTCTGATTGATAGCTGAAAGGGGTGAAATTATATGTCATATAAATTATCTCAACAAAGCTATTTCAGGGGAAAAATGCTGTCTACCTGACAACTTACTTTGCATCTCTGCCTAGGATGGACTGTGTAACTTTAGGAACGTTAAACA
The DNA here is from genome assembly GCA_004024945.1 of Uropsilus gracilis. Classification (NCBI taxonomy): domain Eukaryota; kingdom Metazoa; phylum Chordata; class Mammalia; order Eulipotyphla; family Talpidae; genus Uropsilus; species Uropsilus gracilis. The sequence continues at coordinate 10,235 of PVHY01008190.1, forward strand.
ACTTCTCCAGAACTTAGTCTCCCCACTAAAAAAATGGTGACAATAATAGTCCCAAGGTAGTTGCAAGGATCAAAAGTCCACACATGTAGCCGGGCACGGTGGCTCGTGCCTATAAGCTTCCGCCTATGAAGCGACCGGGGCTAGGGCTGTAACGAGACCTAGTTCCAAAAAAAAACAGCTGGGCGTGGTGGTGCGCGCCTGTAATCCCAGCTACCTGGGAAGCTGAGGCTGGGGATTGCTTGAGTCTGTGGTACCCCGGGCAACGTGAGCCTGCGGTTCCACGGGCAAAAATAGCAAGACCTAGTCTCAAAAAAAAAAAAAAAAAAAAAAAAAAAAGTCCACACATGTAAAACATTGAGAGCCGTTTCTGGTAAAAATGTTTCTACCAATTCCCAGTCGGTACAGTACCCTTTTTTCACGGCCTTGCTCGCTGACTACTAGTATGTTTTTTATTTGAAAGAGTTGGTTGTTGCACATTCTATGCTATGATCTTCTTTTAAAAAGCTCCGAGAGAGTGGGGGTGGGAAAAAACGATTTTGAAAACGCATTTCATCAATTTCTTCTTTCAGAAACGTACGCCACTAAGTTTGACCCTCTTGGGTTCCCATTCTTTAGACTTAGTGCGCATGCGCGGAAGCCAAGCGCCCTTTCTTTTTTGGGCCTTTTTAATTTGATAATGGCGGCTCGGGGCATGGGACTGCTGACCCGTTTGCCCCTCTGTACTCAGAGAGCCCACGTCCAGCGGCCTGTTCACAGGCTTCTCTGTTGCCCAGGAACTGTGGCCGCAGACGTCAGTAGGGACGAGCAGTCCTCGGGGATCGTGGAGACAGGTGATGGCGCCGGGTCCTCGGTTAGCTCTGTAGCCTCTGTCCACCGCGGGCGAGGGAAGGGGGAAGAAACAGGGATTCCGGGCTGAGGCGTGGCGTGTGGATGTGGCCCTGGAACCTTTGCAGTAGGGTGAGGCTGTGTCCTTTGATTTCACTAGGGGAAGCCAGGGCCGCCAATGTTGCTAGCTAGGATGATGGTGGGTTAGGGTGGGGGGGGTACGTGGCGTTCCTTGGGGGACTTTTGAGGTGCCCAGTAATGAAGTCGTGTTGCTACACACTAGTGGGTGCTTCAGCTTTTACACACGTACTTGATTTTGCTATGCACGGGTTGTTGATGGAGAAGGCCCAGTGTAGCGAAGCCTTGGGGTTCTTGCCTCCCCAGTATAGTGCTCTGCCTGTGAAATTGACTGCCGTCTGCTTTATTCTTTTAGCTCTTTCAAGTAAAATCAAACTGGTGTTGATGTGGAGGGCATGACTACCAGCAGTTTTTTGTTCACGTGCTGATAGCCTTTTCTGGAGGAAAAAAACAAAAGCTTCTATCTGAATTTGAAAAACTCTAATAAGTGGCCTTTGCTTGATCACAGACTCACCTGTTGCACCAAGAAGGGGTATCCCAAGTAATCTGTTATCCCTGCAGCCTATTTGGGGGTTTAAGTATGGTCGGCAATCCACTACCTACCTGTATTTACAGTCCCACCATTTGTCACCATTTTTGGGGAGTGGTTTTCTCTAACGATTGCTACCAAAACAAAGGAGAACTGAGGCTAGTCAAACAGTAGTTAAGTTTGACTGCCCAGTTTATTACGAAATATCTGACTTTGCAGGGTTTTTTATACCAGAAATGATACCTGTCCTATCTAGGAAGGTTATTGTAAGATTTCAGAAGCAAGTGTACTTGGCGAAGTGCTTAGAAAACTAATGATGCCTAAATGGAAGAGTCTCCATTGTTTTTGAAGAATAAGTTCTCATTAGTGTTTTTTCCAGACTGTAAATTTCCATAGTAATTCTCTGAGTGTCGGGACTTTCTATTATGTCTCTCTGAATACTCTGGTTCATTAATATACTTCATATCCTTTATATCTGTGGTGTTTTTCATAGCTGTTTCCATATATGTTCCAGATTATAGTAAATAGTGAAGAAGTGCTATTGCTGATTATATTTAGATTCTTAAAAGCACTTGGTTTAATAGAAGTTTTATGATATCTTTTATCTCCCTATCCTCATTTCAGAAATTTAAACAATTATTTGGTTCATTTTGAGCTTTTTATCAAAACTTTTGGGCCTCTTTTACAACTACTGCTATAATAGTTCTCTCCATCCCCCAACCTTCATTATACCCTTTTGTTTTTTGTTTTTAATTCTAAATATAGGACAGCATTTAGTCTTATTTTTTAAATTAGTGTATGCTTACCATATTACTGAGACCACTGCAGAATATTTGAGTCTTGCAGAATATTAGCACTTACTAATTCTTTCAAGTTTGTGTCATTTGTAGATTTGATTAGCTTACCTGTATTTTGTCCCTTTCCTCACAACTTTGTCATTCACTTCATTCTTATCTGCTGTTTAAGACCAGAGCTGTTAATGCTCTAGACTATACTTTTCCCATGTTCTCAAGCATATTGCTTCATCTTTATCAAACTTCTCTGTCTTAAAATCAGTCTCTGCTTTTCCCCATTAGTTCAACTATATGTATTGTTGTAAAAATAGAAATATATTATATACAGATGACAATGCAGTTTTATTTGTAACGATACAAAAAAGGCAAACCACCTTAATATTTATCAAGTAGAGCATTGGCTAAATTGTAGCAAATATGCAAGAATACTAAGGCAGTTATTTTTAAATGAAGTAAACATATTTTGCCATGGAAAGATACTTCCTAATGTGTTAAATTCTTATCAGTATTTTAAAAAATAGGATATACAGTGTGATTTCAGTTATTGCAATAGTGCAAAAAAAGGTTCATGGAGAAACACAATTGTATATGTTTATGTATGCCTTGAAAATACCTGGTAAGTACCAGACTTAATGATTGGGTGTTATTAGAGGAAGAAAGATGGGAAAGTATTTATACTTATTTAACAGTTTAACTTTACATCAGCAGTTGGATATCAGACCAGACTGATTAGAGGGTGGTAATTACAACTGGAAAAGTGGGTGAAGGGCCAGTTGGAAAGACTGTTAAACAGATCAAAATAAGAATAGTATGTGTCAATATGGAAGATATTCTTTCATCTTGTTAAATATAAACAATGATTACATTCTTTAGTATACATTGAACTATTGAACTAAGGTAATACAAATGTAGAAGAAATTCTTCTGCAGTCAGGAGTCTTTGCTGACCTGAGCAAGGTTTGAAGGATGAATGGGGATTTGCCAGACAGAAAATGAAAACATTATAAGTCCCTCTCTCTGTGATAGCATTGTGTATGTAAAAGACAATATGTGAACCTTGAGAAAGGTCAAACTTCATTGAAGACAAAAGATGTGACAATGTAATGTGGCCAGTGGATTGTTTGTTATGTTTAATTCTTGATCATCACAGTCCTTGTCTTGTGATAGTAAAAACCCAACCCCTGGAATAGTTTTTAAATAGGGAGGGGAAAAAACCCCTCTATTAGTAAAATTATCATGAGTTCTCCATAAGCAGCAGCTAGATTTTAAATTATTTGATTTCCCTGTGACACAAGCACATGATAATTAGCCACTCATTTTTAATTGGTTGAGCCAAATTAAGACCTTTGTCAAAAAAAAAACACATACTTTTCTTAAGTACATTAAATTTATGAGCTCATTATACTCAGACTATGGAACTCTTCAGTACTGTTTATTAAACATATTAAATCAAACTGTGAACAAATTTTAATCATAGTCATGAAAGTATTAACATGAAAATTGAAAATTGATTGGCTTCACCTTCGAAAAGGAAGAGAAGAAAGATGGTATTAGAATTTTCATCACCTATAAAATCTTTGCATACTTTACCAAAGTAGATTTACATTTTCTATGTGTTGAAAATGATTTTGTCTTATTCATAGGCTCTGAAGACAGGATTCCCTTAAAGAAATTCTCTGAGGTGCAGAAAGATAGACAAGAACAAGCACAGAGGACTGTTCTAATACATTGTCCACACAAAATCAGTGAAAAGAAGTTTCTCAAATATCTATCCCAACATGGAACTATTAATAGTCATTTCTTCTATGAAAGCTTTGTAAGTATTTGAAAAGCACTCTACATACTTTTGAAGGATAGAGGATCTATGAGTTAATAAGTTTTGCTCTGGTGCTTTTAGAGTCTCTTGATAGCCTACATTTTTCCATCCTCACTTCTTTAACAAAGTTTTTTTTTTTTAAATACGAGAATAAAATTCCTTATAGGAACATTACAGAATAATTAATTTATGATTGAATGATTCCAAATAGTTCTGTTACCTTAAGGATAAAGGTCAGTGGGGAATCTTTGTTTTGCCTTTAATTTTCTATTACAGTATTCTTTAGAGCTGTTCTTAATTAATATCACTTTGTAGTGTTTCTTATTTTATTCTACTTGTAATGGTTAAAAATCAGTGCTTGTGTTAGAAGTCTATTGTTTCTAAGTTTAAAAATTAATAATGATAATTGTTTTTAAGTAGGAACTAAAATACTATGCTAGTATATCACTTTGAAATACATTTTTTATGTTTTTGGCATAGGGTCTTTATGCTGTTGTTGAATTTTGTCAAAAGGAAAGTATAGCTTCTCTGCAGAATGCAACACAAACTCCAAGTGTGGTAGGCACAGAGGCTACAATTCCTTTCAGATCACGATTCTTCAATTTAAAGTTCAAGAATTCATCAAACCAGACTTACGATTCAGTACCATGCAGTAATCAGTCTCCTCCTTCAAGCAAGAAGCTTTCTGAATTACTTTGTTGTGCAGAAAGTGTAAGTTTATAGGTATACTTCCTCAACTTTCAACAATCTTTGTGTGTGACAATATTCTGTATATTTAAAAAAATCAAAACCTCAGAATATATTGGGTGAATGTAAAAGTAATCTTTCCCAAATTCCTGTCCTCACACCCCATTTGTACATCTCAGGAGTAGTTGTACTTTTTGACTGTGGAGTTTGACTTTGAACTCTTCTGATTTTTTTTCTGTTGTTGACAGAATAATACATAGTTGAACATACATACTATAAAGTTAAAATATTATTTTGTTTTTGACTTTCTCTGCTCAATATTGTTTATATTTATTTTGATTTTTCTTAGATTTTTTTCAGGTTTTTAGCTAATTTGGTGGCTCTTGAATTAAATAATTCAAGGTTTTATTTATCACCGTGCTATTTTTTTGGTTTGATTTTCTAATTGTTTAAACTTCTAATCTTAGATATTTAAATTTTTTTCTTGAGTTGAATGACTAATTCAGTTACTTTAAATAATGTTTTCCAAATGTTTTAAAATCATATGAGGCTAGGATTTTTTAATTTTAAATACTCCACTCCAGTGCAAGATTTCAAAATATGACCATTTTAATGCCAGTCGTCTAGTGGTATACAGGATTGTTAGTCTAAGGAACGGAGGGAGCTTGGCTCTTCAGTACTTGAAGCGTTATGTAGTTCTAGTGTGTCTTATCTTTAATGTTGATTTTTACCCTCCTCCCAACTTAGTTTAAAATGTCTAGCTTTGTGCTTGTTTTTGACCATCTCTTCTGGAATATTTCACTAGTTTCATTTCTCTAAAACAATACTTTGAACCTATTATTTAAGAAAAGTAATAATTTTCGTTTGATTCAACTTTTATTTTGCTGTCATCATTCCTCAGTGTTTTTTAAAGGGTACTTAAAAAAATCCCTTCTGAGATGGAAGGAAAAAACCTATTTTGAGGTAGGTTTTTAAAGCCATCAGATCTCTAGAAGTAATTATTTTATATGACCTGTACATTTTCTGTATTTTGTGCTTTTGTTTTGGTCAGCTAGATAGATGATCAGCTGAGCACTCTTTTAAAGGAATTCCAACTGACAGAGGAGAACACCAAGCTCAGATTCCTCACCTGTTCCCTTATTGAAGACATAGCATCTGCTTATTTTCCAGACTGTGCAGTCAAACCCTTTGGCTCTTCAGTGAATGGTTTTGGAAAATTAGGATGTGATTTGGATATGTTTTTGGATCTAGATGAAATTGGAAAATTCAATACTCCCAAGGTAATTATGTTTCTTTAGATCACTAAAGTTATTGGAAAAGTAAAGGACATCTTTGGATTTAATAAAATGAGAGTAGTTACTGATTTCTAAATTTAGTAAATGTTGTACTTAAAGAATGTAGTCTATTTGATACTGGTTTTTTGAAATTGAGAGGTCTTTCTTTGTGTTGGACTAGCAAGTCATCATTTTTGGATGTGTGAATATTCTGTGCATATTCAGTAAAATGGTTGATCTCCAAAAAATTTTGGTTAGGTCAAGGTTACTTAATTGTTCGAGACTAGTTCTCGCTATTTTTGCCTGTGGAACCATAGGCTCTTGTTGCTCAGGGTACCACAGATTCAAGCAGTGCCCAGCCTCAGCTTCCCAGGTAGCTGGGATTACAGACTCGCGCCACCACGCCCAGCTATTTTTTTTGGAACTAGGTCTTGCTACGGGCCCCAGGCGGGACTCAAACCGTGATATCCCTAGCCCTGGTCGCTTCATAGGCTGAAGCTTACAGGCACGAGCCACCATGCCTGGCCCTTAATTGTTCTATTAAAATTATCTGCACCAATTTTTTAATCTGTATGTTCTAGTTATTGAAATATTTGAAAATATAAATGGTTTTGCTAATTTCTGTTCTAAGTCTTTTGATTTTTTTCAGTATTTAATGACTATGCTTGTTATGTATAGGTATATACTTGTTTATTCTTCAGTTGGGCTTTATATTTATCATTAAATTATGTCTTCCATCTGTAAATACTTTTCCCTTAAAGTTTTTTTAGATGACCACTTGAATTAGGCAATTATTCTTTTCACCTGTTGGCACTTTGTGGGTCTCTCTTGGTATTCCACCTAGGTTTCTATTCTCTATGTGCTTGTTCTTCAACCTGAGTTGGGGGCAGTTAAGGAAAGTCTGTTAATCTTATGTGTTTTGTAGTACCAAATAAAATATGTGTACCAGATAATTTGCAGGTTATTTACAAGCTAAAATACCATAAAAGCAAATTTTCATGAATTTTTTTAATGTATGAAAGATTCTTATATGTGAAATGTATCACCTAACTTTATGCAAACGTTATTTTAGCACAAAATCCAAGCTAAAATCTGCCTTGGGCTTCCCTTCCGTTTTTCTTTTTGTAATTAGAGTTCTTTACCGTAAAGGATTTAGGTAACAAGTAAAACTTGATAACTGAGTTTTAAGTCCTATTTTCTGTTATCTAAATTATTACTTAACTTGTTTCATTTTCATTAGAGGGCAGGTTGTTTACCTTCTGTGTTGTCTCTGTTAGATACTGGCTTAGCACTAGAATGATTAGAAAAAAAATCTGTGTTAATATTTTAAAATTTATGTGAACCTAATGCAGTAGAAATAGCAACACTAGTAAGAAATGTATGTTGATTTGGTCATCTATGAGGAATTCCTAAAAAAGTTTTTTAATCTTTTTTTATTTGATTGCACATGTGTATATTTTTCAGATCATTATATACCCCAAGGTTCTCCCACCACCTTGTCACCAGTGAACCATCATCTTAAATCTTGTGCCCATCCTCTCCCACTTTTACCCCACCTCTCCCTCCCTCACACTAATCCAGTTCTGCTGACAGTTTGTTTGTTTTAAGTTTACTTGTCCTTTTGTTTGCTTTTCCTATATCCTGCATATAGGTGGGTTCATTCAGCATTTCTCTTTTTCTTTCTGACTTATTTCTGCTAGTATGATTCCTTGTAGGTCCATCCATGCAATCACAAATGAATCAAATTTGTCTCTTTTGATTGTGGAGTAATATTCCATTGTGTAGAGATACAATAACTTTTTGATCCATTCATCTGTTTTGGGGCATTTGGGTTGTTTCCATATTCTGGCTACTGTAAATAGTGATGCAATAAGGAAGAATTGTTATTTTATTTATCTGATAAAGAGGAGTACATTTTGAAAGAATCTTTTGTTCATCATAGATACATTTTCCGTCATCTATAGCATCTATAATTATAGTATCTTATTTCTGTACAGAATGCCTTTATCTGATATCTCATGATTATCTCCTGCTACATATGTCAGCCAGATTGGGCTAGATGATACTTTAGTAATGAACAACTCCTAAACTTCAGTGACTTAACACATAATTGTTTTATCTCTTGCTGGAGCCTTATGTTCAAAGGGATCAATGGGGACACTGCAGATACTGTGTCTTTCAAACACCTATTTCCACGTGTGCTTCTGCCAGCACTGGGGCACTGGAAAGGCAGAGTGGAGAATGAGTGCTAGTTCGTTAAGCTTCTACCTGGGAATGACTCCCAAAGCTTACATATTGTTGGTCAGAGCAGGTGACATGGCCATGCTTAATTGTGGAGTGACGAGAATCTGATACCCTGTTAATTATGGGGAAGCTAGTACAGACTATTGGTGAATAGCTTCAATATCTATCATATTCCTGCTTATAGTTCACAATTTCTCCAGTTCCTTTACTCAGACCTGTTTTTCTCATTGTCATTTTCACTTGTTATTTCACTGATTCTTTTTTTTGCTTTTAGTATTTAATTTTTTAAACAAATCTCTATCTCTTCTATGTGTTTCTCACCCTTTATTTGCACCTGAACTTGAGTTCAGCTTTACTGCCCCACCATCTAGTCTGATATTACTCTTCCAACTGACTTTCTTTTGTTTCCTGGGATTCTTGACCCCAAATCTTCTGGTCTACTTTATCCTAATAGATATTTCTCTTTCTTCAATTTTCTGTTAAGCAAAGTTATTTGTTGTTTGCTCTTGTTTAGATTCCTACTTCCCATATAAGAGTGTAAGAGTGTGTGTGTGTGTGTGTGTATTATAATTGAGGGATTAGGAAACCAAAAGTTAAAAAGGTGTTAATTACAAAGAAGCTAAGCAAGATTTTTGAAATTTTAAATGTTTTTAGAGGAAGTCCAGTTTTATTTTCTTTAATATAAAGTTATTCATTTTATTCTCTTTAATATAAAAGTATTCTGTCTAGATGATAGAAATCAATAGGCAAAATATGTTTATTTGAGGAATTATTTGTATGCTTGTCACATTTATATTTTTTCTGATTATAAGGTAATAAATACAGAAATGTCTAATGTAAATATCTGTTGGTTCCATCACCTCCAGAGACAATTAATGTGAATAGTGAGTTTTTAGATTTTTTTCCTTGGCATATAGAAAGGCATTTTTAAATAGAAAACTTGGTCTTTAGAGAATAAAACTTGATTCCCTTTCCCCCCACTCCCTCAGTCGTATCTTGGCAGTTCAGTCTGCTGCATCCTTTTCATTGTCTGCACAATAGACTGTTGGTGAATTTGTAAACTAGGCCTTTTGTTCATGAGATAATTAGGATGATAAACCCCCTTCAATCCCAATTATATTAGTTAATATTTTTTGTACCTAACAGACCAACCCAAACTAGCCTAAACAAACAGACAGAGGTAGAGAAAGCATCATAGAACACAGATTTAATAATGTGGGTGGATCTTAATGACTGGAATTAGGAAGTGTAAGCTATCAAGAACTGGTGGATTAGTCCCTGTCTGTCCATGCATTTGGTTTAATTGACTTTCTCTTCACTTCTTCTCCCCTTTAATTTTCGTTACACTTTCACACTTGTTATATAGAATGTGTCTGGTACAAAGCTTCCCATTACATATTTCAGCTACCTGGTTGCTTTTGAGCCTCAGTTTCCAGTTCACAGTAGAACTTTCTTATGAATGAAGTATGTAGATCAGCTTTATATGCCTGGCCCATTCAGCTGGGATAACTCTTTCTTGATAAAACAGTAACAGGGTAACTCTTTTCTTAATAAAAGTTGTTGCTTTCTACCTTAATCCTTTCAGTAGGCACGAGATCTTTAAGAGGAAGTTGAGGGTAGGCAGCCTTGTTGAGCTAGATAGAGCTCCTAAAATGTGACTACCACAGAATGTTCCAGTGAGTGGCAAGCTTTGTAAATCATGTCTGCAAGTATTCCTTTGGGATGATTTACTAGAACTTTCAAAACGAATCAGAAAATTATACATTTAAAGTTTCAATTTCTTTTTATTGTGGTTTTAATTTTTTAGTTTTTAGAAAACATCTTTTACTATGTTTCTTAGCCATTTTAATTTCTTTTCACTCTTTTTTTGCCCATTTTTAGAATTGGATAGGATTCTTTTAATTTGTATGTACCCTTCATAAATTAGGGAAATTAGGCCTTTATGTGACATAGGTATTATTATCTTGCTTTGTCTTTTATCTAGTCATGAATATATGCTTTGCCTTAAAATGGTTTTAATTTTCATGCAGTCCTTTCTTTTTATTCATCTGAAATTTTGTATCATGCTTAGAGAAACCTTCACAACTCTCATCTATTATCTTTAGTACTTTGTTCATAAAACTTTACACTTAAGACTAAATCCATGTTGAATTTACTTTTGTAAATTCTGTTAAAATAGAAGACTAGTTTATTTTTTTAATGACTACTTGATTTGACTCTGCTGAATAGTGATTTTCCCTCAGTTAAGCCAAGTCCATTTTATTTATTAAGTATTAATTTTCTCTATATAGTTGAATCTGTTTATACTGTCATTTTTCTGTTGGTTTGCTGTTCTTGTCTATATACTTCCTTATAGTTTATCGCACTTATAATTTATAGGGTTTATAGCATCTATTACAATGTACTGAGAAAGAGCAGATGTGTGTTCCATAAATTTATAGATGTAGTGATTTTACATATACTCCTCTACTTTTTTGATGTAGCACATAAGCTAATTATAAAAAGTCAATGGTTTTTTAAATTCACATTTATATTCTAGAGGAGCAAAAGAAGAATTTTTTTAGTATGTTTTTGCCTGTGATTGAATAAAGAAGTTTTATTTTCTGGCTTTGTTTTTTGCCAGAAATTATTTAGAGCATCCTTTTAGAAAAGTTTATGTAAGAAATTCTTTGCTACATAAAACTTCTGTTTACAAGTGCTTTTATTATTCAGACCTCAGGAAATTTTCTGATGGAATTTCAAGTGAAAAATGTTCCTTCAGACAGAATTGCAACTCAGAAGATCTTGTCTGTGATAGGAGAATGCCTTGACCACTTCGGCCCTGGTTGTGTGGGTGTACAAAAAATATTAAATGCTCGATGTCCTCTTGTGAGGTTCTCACACCAAGCCTCTGGATTTCAGTGTGACTTGACCACTAACAATAGGTATGATCTCTTAAGTATTATAAGATATTGACATAATTTGCTTTGGATACATACAGTGGCTTTGACTCTCTTAATTATGTCTATGCTTTAATAATGACTTTTTGTTTTTTAACACTTAGAACACTTGGGTTAAAAAATAGGAAATATATACTTGCTGAGTTTTTGATATTAAATAAAATTTTGGAATATTGTGTTAAATTGTGAACATTGCTAACATTTGAGAACTGTGTATATGTGTGTGTATTTGATTATTTTAATTTTTTTCTTACATTACTGTAGTCCCATAGTTCTCCTACCATCCTATCATCCGTGAACTGTCACCATATTCCCTTGTGTTCCTCCACTGTTTTGCCCCTATCTCCTTTTCCCCCTTTGCTGTATGTTTCTGTTCTGTGGTCAACTTGTTTGTTTTGACTTTTTCTTGACTTTTTGTTTTTTCTGTATTCCACATAAAAGTGTGAACATCCAGTATTTGTCTTTTGAGATGAACTATATTTTATTGTTATGTATAGCCTGATAACAATGAAAAGTCCTATTTATAGTATGCTAAAAGTCTTAAAAGATTTTTTAAGATGTGTTTTAACCTGCTTTAGGTTTTAAACTCTTGCAGATCAGATATACTTTGATTGATACCTTACAGGTACCTTATCAGATACCTTACACAATTTGATAGTTACCATGAGATTTTTTTTTTTTAATTTTAAATAATATATATATATATATATATATTTCACATCATTGTGATCCCTGGGAGTCACCCACCACCTCCCCTCCCTGGCCACTCCAGCTGGTCCCCTCCCCCCAGTTGTGTAATTTCGTTTACCGAGTTTCTAATGTGCTATTTCTTCTATTCTTTAAACTCATGAGGTGAATACCATGGTGGTTCTTTATAGAAAGCTTGAAGATGATACTGTTAAATAATTTTGTGCCCTCTTTTGGCTCTTTGAGGAATTACAAGGTTTTTGATCAATAGGAATGTAATTAAAATTTTTTTTGGATTAGTAATTTCTTTGCTTTGTACTATCATAATTAGAAAATGTGTTAAAAATTCTAAAGTTTTGTTTCGTAATAAGTGTTTGCTGTTTGTAGATTTTTTTAATAGCTATTAGGCTTAAGTAATTTTGACTGAATTTTATGAGTTTATACTGTCTTGATAAAATGTTCACTCTTAGACCAACTTATCTGCCAGAACTTCATAACCAAGATGTGAACGTATGTGTGCATTTTTAACAAGTGCATCTATATTTTTACTGTTAAGGAACATTTATTATTTAAATCATTCTTTCTTAGGAATTTAGTTTAAAAATGATAGGTTTTGATTTTAACCCTTTGAAACACCATTGTAAACATTTTTTAAAGACTGGTAATGCAAGTATTTGATATGTAAGCGTTCACATTTCATTTTATATTATCAATACTTTAGATTATTAGTTCATGATATTCTTAATACATTCAGATCTGTTAAGATATTTAGATATGTTTCCAGGTATGTGTTTTATTCTTTACACCTGGATTACAATTTAGAGGTTTGAAAACTTTTTTTCCTTTTTCAAAGGATTGCCTTGAAAAGTTCCGAACTCCTATACATTTATGGTGCCCTGGACTCACGTGTGAGAGCCTTGGTGTTCAGTATTCGATGTTGGGCTCGAGCACATTCCTTAACGAGTAGTATTCCTGGAGCTTGGATTACAAATTTCTCTCTTACAATGATGGTCATTTTTTTTCTCCAGAGGAGATCGCCCCCTATTCTTCCAACACTAGACTACCTAAAAACCCTAGCAGGTAAGACTAGAAGTGGCCCCTCTCTTTTTAACATAATTACCGTGTGTTGTCAAAGTCATGTTTGTATGATAGTCATCATTTGTCTTTGTAAATCTAAAATTTAAGTGCTTTTAATTTTAAAATGCCTACCAGGAGTCATGACAGTGATGATTTGAGATGCCAAGGTCTTTAGAATTTCTTCAGTTCTGTCTTATTTGTGTCAATAAGAAAGGTTGTTAAATGTCAGGAGACAATTGAAAGCTGCCCCTGAGTTATTAGTCAAATCTGGGATGACCTTCAAAAAAATTCCACTTAGACTTTTTATTTTACTCACAACTTCAGAAATGGCTTTTCAGATTTCATTCTACTTCCAGATTTATATTATGTGTGCTTAAAACTGTTTCATGAAGTGTTGTTAAATACTAGATATGTTGCCGGACACGGTGGCTTGTGCCAGTAAGCTTGAGCCTATGAAGCGGCTGGGGCTAAGGATTGCGGTTCGAGTCACACCTGGGACCCGTAGCGCGACCTAGTTCCAAAAAAATAGCTGGGTGTGGTGGCGCAGGCCTGTAATCCCAGCTACCTGGGAAGCTGAGACTGGGGATGGCTTTGCTTGAGTCCGTGGTACTCTGGCAACCAGAGCCTGCGGTTCCATGGGCAAAAATAGCGAGACCTAGTCTCAAAAAAAAAAAAAAAAAGTAAAAAAAAACCACTAGGTATGTTTTTCACTCAGAAGTTATAAGTGAGCTTATAAACCTAGATATGTTTTTCAGTTATAAGTTATAAGTGATCTTAGAATAATTTTCAAATTAGCATGCAATTTTAGTTAAATTGAAATTTTGATAGATTGCTGGATAGATACTAAAGTGTTTAAGTTCTAATTTCTTGATGGGAGATAATGGTTATGCTCAAAATCTGTATGTATGCGATACTTTATCTTCCAACTTTTCTATATGTTACTGCCAGATAATTTTTATAAAAGTATGTCTTTGAATTTTCCCTGTTTAAAGAAACACTGAAAAGAGGTTTTATTTCCAATAAAATAAATTCAAGCTGTTTCTTTAGCTTGCTATTTAAGACCTTTACCTATTTAGTCATACTTAGTTTTCTAGCACCTTCTCCCACTAGTTATCATCTTGTCTTCCTAAATTTCAGCCAATATTATGATTGCGCTCATAAGTTTTCATCTTTAACTTCTTTGTTTATACTTTTTCTGTCTGGATTGTGCCTTTTCTTTTGTAAAACTAATACTCCAGTTTCCTTTACTATCTAAATTAGGAGTCATCTCTTCCTTCCTGTTAAAAATCTCCATGGAAAGCTTTCTGAAGAGGGAAAGTCATGAAATGTTTGGAGTACAGAAATTTTCTGAAGTAGGGAATATGTTTGAAATATGTGAAATATTTTTCATGTTTATTTTAGATGCAGAAGATAAATGTATAATAGAAGGCCACAACTGTACATTTATTGGTGACTTGAATAAAATTAAACCTTCAAGAAACACAGAAACCCTAGGTAGGTTATATTTTTTTATTGTCATTCCTTTTTTGGTTACAAATAGACTTTATTCTTACTTTCTCTTTTTAAATGTTCTTGCAGAATTACTACTGAAAGAATTTTTTGAGTATTTTGGAAATTTTGCTTTCAATAAAAATTCCATAAATATTAGACAGGTAAGTAATATTTTAACATTTGGCTATTAGGTATTTAGTATTCTACTGTACTAATATTTAATTTGTTTAGTTTTCAAAGCTCTCACAAATATTATTGCATCTCAGCTCTGTAATAATAGATAGTAATAAGAAAATCAATGCCTGGTGGAACTGTATAACTTGATTGAGAATGTCATCTAGCTATTTGGGAGAATGAAAATAACCTCTTTCAACATCTAATAACATATTCTTCAAAATGTGGACTGTAGCCTGAATGGTTTTCTGGAAAGCATAACTTTCTTGTAGATCTTAAACTGAATTTATATCCTTGTGGAAAAAATTGAATAAATAGTCCCAAAGACAGATTTTAGTGTTTCCCTCAGTTTGAGCCCTTAGGGTTTAATTAAGCGGTGAATTTATGTTTTTTTGTTTCATCTGAATAACTGAAGTGATAGACATTTTTTTTCCTTAAAAAGCAAAACAAAACATAATAAATCCAAACAAAATTTGTTTACAAGTGGGAGGGAGGGAGGTACTTGAAGTAGTTAGCATTTGCATGTATAGTTTCAACCCTTCTATGATTAGCTTTATAAAACATAGGTACTCTTTTTTGTTATATTTTTATCTCTACCTTGTTTTTACTTTCCAGTTTCCTATGTTTTTTTCTATCCATGGAGATTTTCTTTTAAAAATAAAAGGTGTTGGGGGAAGGGACATAAAACTCTGGAGTGCAATCTAGAAGAAAAAGGTCACCAAACATACACGTTTGTTCTTGTACTCCTAACATTTGGAGCTCAGAGATGATAGACACACACAGGATCCCTGGGTGCTGCTCACATTGGAGAATCCTGACCTTTGATTTAAAATACTTAACTTATGATAGATTTGAAAGAGGAAGTGATTAAATAGGCTTATGGGTCACAGCTGTTTATGTGAAAGTCATTAACTTAGTTATTCTGTTCCTATGAGATATTGTCTTACCTGGCAGAACCTTCTCATCAATTGGATCTTTTTTTTATTTTTATATTTTTTGTGACTAGGTCTTTCTATTTTTGCCTGTGGAACCACAGGCTCACGTTGCTCAGGGTACCACAGACTCAAGCAATCCCCAGCCTCAGCATCCCAGGTAGCTGGGATTACAGGTGCTCGCCACCATGCCCAGCTATATATTTTTGGAACTAGGTCTTCCTACATGCCCCTAGTGGGACTTGAACCACGATCCCTGACCCCGGCTGTGGGTTCCTAGGCTGCCGCTTACAGGCATGCGCTACCATGCCCAGCCTAGATCTTTAGAAATATAGTAAGAACCTTTTAATGTTTTAAAGTCCTAAGAAAATCTTATGGTAAATATTCTTAAAATAGTATGATGTTTTAAGATACATAATGCTTTGTTACTTCACTTCCTTTCTGATTATATATTTGGAAAATGTTGCTGTTTTTAATTTAAGGATTCATTTTTTTTTTTTTTTTCTTCTATTCCCACTGTAGAATGTTTTCAGCAAGTCTCAAAAATCTATCTTCATCTTTTTTCTGCCATTTTTTTTCATTTTTTTCTTTCTGAGCCCTGTATTTTTAGATAAGTTATGTTAAAAAAGTACTATCATTGATTAATTTACTTTGAGATAGCTCTAAGCTGTGACGATATCATCCATACTCATAAACCTATTTAACTTTCCTTTGAAGAATACTCAAAAAACTACAGTGGACTAAAGGTCAATCAGAAGCACACATACACTTATAAGCATGAAACATGCATGTATACCCAGACCCTTTAGGAATGAAATTCTTCTCTGTTAAGTTGATGCTGGTATTTTATGTTTTTGCTATTTTAGTAAACCAAACTGGTTTTATAGTTTAGCCCTTCATGTTTTTTTTACTTTTTCCTTTCTTGTAATGATCTGTAGGGAAAGGAACAAAACAAACCCGAATCTTCTCCTCTGCACATTCAGAATCCTTTCGAAACTTCTCTTAATATCAGCAAAAATGTAAGTCAAAGCCAACTGCAGAAATTTGTAGATCTGGCCAGAGAAAGTGCCTGGATTTTACATCAGGAAGATAAAGATCGCCCTACTCTATCAAGCAACCAGCCGTGGGGTCTGGCAGCTCTGCTGCTACCTTCTTTGGCAAATAATATGTCATTTTCTAAGAAGAGAAAGAAGAAGCCTGCAAGTGAAAGAATTAAAAACTTGTTGGAATCCATAAAAGGTAGTAAGAGTATAGAAAATTCCACACACACCAATGTGAAACGGACAGTTAATACTCAGGCATAATGAGACTGCTCCTTTGCTTTAACTGGTTTTGTCCTGTTAAGAAGAACTGGTCTGAAACTTTGCTACATCTCATTATTCTTCTGACTTCACTTTTCATGATTTTGTCAGTGACCTCTTTTCCTGGTTCGAAGTTCTGCGGTATTTTCAGTCTCATCAGTGGGATACTCAGTGGTACTTTGTTAAAATGGCAGCCACAAGGAACGAGTAAAAGAAGATTGGAATGTACTTTAAATAGGAAAACTGTCTACAGTGAATGGCAAAAATCAGTTTTAGATCATTATTGATGCATACATCAGTTGTGAATGGAAATCATCACCAGGCCCTAATTAGAAATCATATAAGAAGACTTGTGGTTATGTACATAAGAAGGCAATGAATACAATAAAACTGCAAAATTTGGCAGTGCTCTTTAATATGTATTTTTATATTCTTTAAAGTACTCATTCACATATAAAAACAGGTTGCTCCTGATTTCCAAAAATGTTAATGCTTTTAAAAAATATGAAGACACTTCAGTTACTACTTCTAGGTATTATAAACTAGAGGTATAAAATATTAGTACATCGTATTTTTAAGTATTTTTTTATTTTCAAAAATAAAGTCCTGTTTCTACTAAAATTCAATATTCCCAATATTCTTTCATCTCTTTTGGTAATTCTCTTCTCCCAGTAGGAAATAGATATTGAAATATGATTTCCTTTTTGTTCCCTCTGAAATACGGTTTCCTTTATGTTCACTTTAAGAAGCAAATAGCATAGTGTTTGAAAACTCAGACATGAGTCAAACTGTCCTCATGGTAAATCAGTATCTATGGCCCTGGTTGTTTCATCTGTGAAATGGGTATGATAATAGTGCCAACTTTACTATATTGTAAAGCTAAGTGAGGTACATGGCAGAGTACTAGGTGGAAAGTCTGGCACTTAGTGTACATGTAACTTCATTAACTATTTATAGTATTTATGGTATATAATTCTACTCAGAGTTGAGATTTAGAG
Organism: Uropsilus gracilis; assembly: GCA_004024945.1. Taxonomy (NCBI): domain Eukaryota; kingdom Metazoa; phylum Chordata; class Mammalia; order Eulipotyphla; family Talpidae; genus Uropsilus; species Uropsilus gracilis. Next base: position 28,080 of record PVHY01008190.1, read on the forward strand.
TTTGCAATGATTTTTAAAATAGACTCCCTTCTAATTTTAGGCCAGAAGTTGTAATGAGTCCTGCTTGAACTATTTTGGAAATCTCAAATAGAATTGTTTGAAATCTATACCCATATGGCAGTGCTATTTGATTTCACATCTGAAACCAAACATATATGGTATTTTATATAGGTAGTATCTTGAAATTAAAAGTTACTTTTCTTTAATTAGAAGAATATATTAGGAATTAAAAGGAGACTTTTAAAAAAGGGCAAATATGTAAGAATTTCTAAATAAAATGATTTTTTTTTCCTGTTCTGATGTTTGGCCATATTTTTTAAGTTGGTGTTGAGTCTAAAGATCATTTAAGCACATTTAAAATGTCTGTGTTAGCCTTTTCCTTTTGGTAGTTTGTGGAACAATTTTGACACTGTAGGTGTCTTGAACGTTTTAGAATGAAATTTAATATACCATACATTTTAATCTCCAATGATTTTTTACTGTGAAGTTTAATTCTAGTTAACGGAATGTAGGCTACAAACTAATGTTTCTTCATCACTCATTGTATTACACTTTTTAAAGGTAATTTTTATGACGTTTTAGAGATAACTAGCAATTAGTCCCTATCTTAGTTAAAACCACATGCAACAGTAAGGTAAGAAAGTTTTTTCCCCAAGGTTTTTCTTTTCCATCTATTACCAGACTTTTATTCAATAGCTTGCAACCACAATGAGTTTTACTCAGTTTGTGAAAGTAAGTTTTATATTTGACTTCCTAAATTAAATTGATTTCAGTTCTACATCATTCTGTATTTTATAATACTATTACTGGAATTACACATTTTTAGGGGATTAGAGAATTGACCATACACATTCTAGGAAAACTTTGTAATTGTTCTTTTTGTAAATTTTTAGTTAAAGAAGCAAGAATAAAGAGTTCTAATATGATTATTTCCCCTTGCTGTCACTTACTACTTCTTGCCTTTTCTTCCTTTTGCTCTAGAACTATAGTAAAAGCAGAATTAAATTATTGCAAGTCATTCCATATTCCTAGAAATTCTTTGGTTTTGAAAGTATGGCTCTTTAATTTCTTACAGCTTACAGTATAGTAAAGACAGATGTTATTTTGCATGTACAGCTTAAACCATATGCAGTGACCATGTGCAGATAAGACAATCAGGCAGGGGCGGCTTGTCCAGGTAGCAGCTCTCCGGAGTGAATAGCAATATTAGTGTCTCACCTTGGTCTTTTCAAGAAGCTTAAGGAGTAGAACAATCAAAATGTGATGTGGAAAAACAGTTTCTGCCTGGGATAGTCAGAAAAGACTTTGTGGAGTATGACGGAGTAGGCCTTGAAGGGATAGCAGGTACACAGAGCCACAAGCACTGTCATTCTGGGGAAAGAGCACAGTGGAAATAGCTTTTTGATAACTTGTAAGTTACCCAGACTGATTGGGTTTTTTATTCTGATACTCAGCAGAGTCAAAGTAAAGGATTTATTTATTTATTTATTTTTTTGAGGCAAGGTCTTGCTGTGTTGCCTGAGGTACTGCGGACTCAAGCGATCCCCAGCCTCAGCCTCCCAAGTAGCTGGGATAACAGGCGCCCACCATGGCGCCCAACTGCTTTTTCAAGAGCAGGTCTCGCTATGTTGCCCGGGGTAGTCTTGAACCCACAAACTCAAGCGATCTCAAGCAAGTTTAGAAATTTACTCAAGTTTAGAAATTTACTTTATAGTTGGAAAGGAATGAAAACACGATGAAGAATCATTTTTCACTTTGAGATGTTAGAAAGTTTATTTTGAATAAAGACTTATTTTGGTTTCCATGCTGAGTTCAATTACTTGTGGACACATAATTCAAAAGAATATAAACATTTTAACATTCCTCTGGATTCCCATGGAGCAACTCCCAGAAAATGTCTTTTAGATAGCACCTTTAATTGTAATTCTATGATACAGGATATATAAAATCATAAATTATTTAAAAATACACTTTATATTTTAAAATGTCATTCCCTTATGTTAGCTATATCCTTTATGTTATCTGTATGTGTGTCCACCGCTTTTTTAAGTACTCTGGAGTCAAAACCACATTAAGGACATTGAAGTTTTTTGTTCAACTTTTTAGATGAATGCATTAGATTTTTTTCATGACAAAAATTCTAAACCTTTAGAATGTGGTGGTATAACATTTTAAAGAGAGTATTGGAACACTATATAACTTGGAACAGTGAATTGTTGCAGTATAAAGAATGCATAATATAAAATGCCAGATTTGGAACAGGCCATGTCTAAATTAAGAAAAACTAAATTACAGATTATTTTTTCTAGATTTATTTCAAATTGAACTTTAATGGATGCTGTTTAATAAAATGGAGCAAATTATCAAAAAGTTTACAAATTAGCTTTGCATTATATTCTGTGCCACCAAAGTACCTTTATCATGTTAAACTTAGGTGCAATGAAATCAAGTCTTATATTTTAGAGACTTCCACTATTACAAACATAGGAGTACTTGACTTATTATGTTAATGCAGCTCAGTAATGAGAATTTTAATTAATCTGGTAAGTTTACACATGAACTAGGAGTGGTGTGAAATAGCGTGTTACCATTTTGTCTCAACTCAAAAACTCAAATTGATACTAAAAATGATTTATGAAGCTGTCTGAGGTCTAAAATTTTTTGAAACTCAAAACTTGATTCTTTTTCTTACTCCTAATGTCAGTGTATTTCTATAAACACACGTATCAACACAGTGTCTAATATTCATCTTTTTTTCTTTAGCAAATTAGTTTTCATGATTTAGAAAGACTTTTGTTAATGATGTGTATGATAATGTCCCTTTTCCCTCTAATTCGATAATAATGAGTTATACATGTCTTTAGTAGGAAAAACAAAGATCTGTCATTAGAAGCCGTTTAAATAGACAAACTAAAAATTGCCAAGCCACCAAATTAAGTAGATAAAGCTGTTGTGAATTTTGATAGGCAAAAATAAACTGAAGTAAAATGAACTTAGATAAAGTCAACTCTTTCAACAATTAACTCATCACAAATGATCTTTACAGGCCCATTTATTTACTCCCTTCTCTACTAAGCTTATTCCGCCATTCTGCCACTTTCTATCATTATCTTCAAAAGATAAATATATTTTCCTAACACCAACCACTGTTGAACCTAAATGGAACAAACAATCCTTTAATACTACATCCAGTTAGTAGTAGTCAGGTTTGTGCAGTTGTCTAATGGGTGTCAATTGTTTTTTCCCAAGCACATTTGTTGATTCATGCTCCTGCTGTCCTCATATTGTGTGTGATTGATTGATCTGTTTCTGAAGTCGCTTGAACTTAGGCTTCTACTTACCCTTTCCTGCCTTGTATTTTATTGAAGAGACGGGATTGTCTTACGGAGTTGGACCACAATGTGGATTGTGCTGTCAGCATGTGTGACTGCACTGGAATAATCACCGTTACGTAATGACTAAAAAGGATTTCTAGCCAGTTTTAGAAAACTTTCAGCCATATTCTTTTCTGTATTTTTTTAGCCTTTTGTCTTTTCATTCTGAGTATTTTTTTCGAGATCTATTTAATACTTAACCATTTTCTTCTTCAGCTGTGTGAATTGTTAAAAGTTAGTCCCTTATTTTCAATTTCGGTAATTTGGGGTTTTTTTCTTTCTGCATTTATGTGTGGAACTTAAATGTTTTTCCCTAAATTGTCTAACAAAATTCTGAATCTTGGGTTTTATGTTAAACAGTTCTTGTCTGTGTCTTATAAGTTTATAGTTCCCCCGTGGGTCTTTTTTTCATGATGGTTGCACTCCTAATACACCTGCTTGCTGTTATTTTATACATTGGCATTGTATGTGAAAAAAGAATATTTAAGGGGGAAGATGTTATCTTCCTTCATAATGGATTTAGTTTTACTTTTGGAAGATGGATAGGGGTATTTATTATTCTAGATCACTTTACTCTAGAAAGGACTTCAGACTTTGAAGTTAGACTCACTAGCAAAGTCTAATTCATCTTTACACTCTGAGTAACCCAGTCCACAGCCAGAAATGTGGCCCCTTGACTCCTTCTTGTTAGTGCTTAACCTCAGTTCTGTCCCCAGTTCCTATAGTCTTCTGAAAGCTCTGCTCAGCTTTGAATTGCCTCATCAGCAGATGTGCCAAGGGGAGAAGTTGGTCTATATGTTAGGCTTACTTGGATAAGTCTACTTTATAGTCCTCCTTTTTTACTGCCTCATTAGAATCCTGATATTTTTCAACTGCTATGTTTTCCCTGGTTTTTCTAGTTGTGTTCAGTGAGAGTGTGTATTACCTAGTTTGCCATCATAAAAAGGAACCGTTGAGTTCTTTTCTGGTGTCAGCTTCTGATCCCATCCCTATATCTGTATTATGTAAATATATTTTATATTTTAATCTCACAGGAATTAGACATATCTTTTATTTCATTTGTTTCCTTTTAAGGAGCCTTCAAATGATTTCTCTGTTGCCAATGTGAACTGAGTTGGCCTTGAGATAGCAGTGCAAACACCTGGTTGGAATCAATATATAATTTACCACTAAGGAAACAGGGCACTGCTAATGTTTTGTGATTGCTTCAGAAATCAGAAATTGCTGGCTTGTATTTCTGGACTGTGATTTCCTCATGGAGTATTTTATACATACCAATTCAAAATTTAAATTTATGCCATGTGTGACTATGAGTGCAAAATGCCCAAGTGAGAATGGGGAAAATATCTTTCCAACCATATTGAGCCACCTCAAACAACAATTCTGAAATACAGTTTTTCTTCCAGTTTTCCAAAATATTTATCTGGGCTGAGACCAAGAATGAAGAATTTAGGCCAAAATGCTTTTTGAAAATACTACAATTTTTTAATGTAGAAATTCTCTTGAAGCATTTGCTATTATCCGGATATTTTATTTAGCATATTTTTATATTAGTGAGATAATTTAGGTGTTTATCATGTCCATTTTTCTATAGTACTTTTTTTTTTTTTTTTTACCTACATTATCAGTCTGTATTTGTTCAGGAAACAACAGTTAAAATAGCTGTCTTGAAAAAAAATAGCTGTCTTATTTTCAGTTGGTTTTCAGCTTGTGTTTATAATTTGCAACCCATTTTCTAGTATTATTATATTTAATAAAATCATTTGCAAACAAATTATTAATGTTTTTGTCTTGATCTCTCTAAACAAAGAGAATATTTTCAAATTTTCCTTGAAACTTCAGAATGAACGTTGTATTAAGTAATATTTAAATTTAAATGTGCTTTAAAATGTTTCTGTTTTCTTTATTTTTAATTTTTTAATTTTTTTGAGACTAGGTCTTGCTATGTTGCCCAGGTAGCCCCGATCCCCAGCCTCAACCTCAAAGGTAGCTGGTATTATAGACTGGCCACCGCACCCAGCTGCTTTTTTCAAGACCAGGTCTTGCTATGTTCCTTGGGGTAGTTTTGAATCCGTGAACTCAAGTGATCCCTGTCTTCTTGCCTCCCAATGCTTAGATTACAAGCCAGCACCATCAGACCCGGCGATGTGTTTCTATTTTCTAAGCAATAGTAGCCACATTTGATCTAGGTGAAGAGAACTTTGACTATGCTTACTATAGGTAGTACTATCATAGAATAAGTTTCATTCATAGGTTTTTTTTAAATATATATAGCATGATATAGGAGAAAATATTTTAGGCCATTAAATTTAGTTGCATAAGCTACAGTCCGTTTTAAAATTGTGCAATGAAAATCTATTTTACTTTTTAAAAAAGTTCATACACTGGTAAATATGTTTTCCAAGATCTTCAAAAAGCATATACAATCACACATTTAGGAAATTTTACATTAGTTTTAGCTTTTCAACTCAAGGACAGTTACTATTCTCTGATTTTCTTATCTGCATTCAAAAGCCCTAAGAGCACTCAAGTATTTGAATCTGCACTGACACAGAATAAAGGACCTAGCTAATACTTGGTAATCAATGAGTACTATCTTTCCCTCATATTCTTAACTCATTATTTTAAAAATATTAAGAAAATAAGCTAGAACCAAGGAATATCTATAATCTCAGCTTCCATTTATTTATTTTTCATTTTCTTTTTTCAGTTTCCATTTAAATCTTAAACTAAAAAAAAAGATAGAAAATTAATGCATGATGTTAGGCAGAAATCTATGGTGCCCCCAGGCCCCTGCCTCCCTATAGTACATGTAGTACATAATCCTCTCTGCTGAGTTTGATCAGACCTTTGATTATAGTAGAATGGTCTCTCCTTTGTTTTAAATGACAAAGAGAATAACTGATTCTGTACATGATACAAGACTAATAGACAGGAAAGAAATTCCTAGTCACATTGAAATGCTTCTTATGAAGGCTTTATGTTTACACTGGTGAAATACTTTAGGTATCTTTATTATGTGTCAGTTATTTCTCTAATGCTTGACTAGATGGAGTATTCTTCAGCTATATTATCAGCCTTTATTTCTTCAGGTCACAGAGAAGTAGTTTTGTGAAGGCCACATGGCTGGAACCTGAGGGTGACTGTTGGCAGCATCTCTTGCCAACAGTTAGTAAGAAATCAGAGACCTCAGTTCCAGAGAAAGATAATGTAGACAGACATTGGAGACAGATAATGGAGACAGATAATGTAAGAATTTTTAGGAGGAACTTGGCCCTCAGGTGAGATCATATCCTTGCCAACTCCTGAGTTTAACTTGAGAACCTGAGTAGAGGACCAAATACAGACCAATTGGTCTCCGGCTCCTGAGGCACAGAAACTGGGAGAAAATAAATGTGTATTATTTTAAGCTGCTAAACTTGTGACTAACAAAACAGTATAACTGGAGACTTGATTTTCAGAATCCCCAGCTAGGCATTTAGCATTGCTTTGGCCTGAAAATGGTGAAATAATGCTGTCATCATTTGTTCAACAAACAAATGTGTGCTTGCCCATCCCAAATCCTGTTTGCATGGTTTCCAGGGTCACTGAGTATTAGTCTATTTTTCTCTTTGCTTTCGAAGCCTTAGAGGAAGTCATTCAGCCCTCTCAATCTTAGCACAAACTCCATGAGAATACAATTTCAATTTTGTGTCTTTAAAATTGAAAAATATATATAGCTGGGAGTTAGCATTTGAATAAAAATCATGTTTAACATAAGAGTCAGACAGGAAAGATTGATGAGGAAGGGTTGTCTGAGGCCTTGAGAACCTTGAAGGAACACCTCCAGAGGTGGACTGGCACTAAAAACAATCACTGTGATAAGGAAAGTCCAGACTGTTTGCGATGTTTATATAGATTATTATCTTTAACTGCCCCCCAAATAAGCTTGAAGATATGGCCTTTTTAATATATATTTTTGAGGTAAAATTCTCAAATACATAAAAATTTACAAAAGTGAATCTTCCTCTTAGCCTTCTCCAAGCCACCCACTCATATTTTCTTCTCATGGCCCCCAATTTCATATATTTCTTTTAGATCTTCCCACACATATCCATATGCCAAAACATTTGTATATATTTTCTACTGTTTTTTGCTCTACTTGTCACATCAGACTGTCTCATATCAAATATTGTTTCCTCATCCATTTTTGAAGCTACATAAATTTCCATTGAGTGAATAGGTTATAATTTACTTATATTTTCAGACATCTATTTCCAGTCTTTGTAGTTGTGAACAACACAGCATATAATAGCTGTGTTATTGTTGTTTTAAGTATTAATGTATTTGTAGGATAAATTCCTAGCAGTGAATTTCCTGGGTCAGTTTGTGCATCTTTAGTTTTGAGTGTACTTCCATACTGCCCTCTAGCAACACAGAAGAGTGCTTGTTACTTTATATCTTCACTAAGAGCATATACTTTGATAATACCAGTCAAAATTGATGTCAGAGTTTTATTTTGTGTTCCCTTTTCTGTGAGTAAAGTTACTTTTATTTAAATTTTAGATTAATTTGAGTTTTCTGTGAACTATGTGCTTCCTTAATAAAAAAATCTGATTATCTTTTTCATTGTTTTATAATTATGTTTTATTTGTTAGGTAGGTTAGCATTTTGACCAGGAATGGTTATGTTTTTTTCTAGTTTGACATTTTTTTTTGCCTTTGCTATTTTAGTGTTTACTCTGTGAAATTCATTTTTATATGGTTAAGTATATCAAATTTTTGTTTAGGTTTAAGAATTAAACCTAACATTTAAGAATTATTTTAAAGATCACCTAATTTTTTAATATTATAACTTAATTACTTGAATTTAAATGTTTGATATACCTAGAATTTATTCTACTATATATGAAATAGTTACCCATCATTTTTTTTAGATGATTACTTAGTTGTTGCAATATCATTTGCTAAATAATACATCTTTCTCTCATGGATTAAATTTTTCCTTTTATTTTACAATAAATTCCAATTTGTTTTAGGGTCTATATGTGACTTTCTATGCTCTATTGACTTGCCAATTCATGTACTAATACCACACTTGTAAAATTGTAGTATTACAGTTTTTTTTTTTTTTTATTGAAAACTCTGGAATCACATTGAGCAATTTTTATGTGCCTGTTGGCCATTTGTATTTCCTCTTTGGAGAAGTGTCTTTTTAGTTCTTTTCCTCATTATTTTATTGGGCTTCTTGTTTAGTTTTTGTTTAGTTGTGTGAGTGCCTTGTGGATCTTTGTTACTGAACCCTTATCAGTCTTGTGGAAGGCAAAACTTTTTCCTATTTGTTGGGCTTCTTTTTGTTTTTTCTGTTGTCTCTTTTGCTGTACAGAAGTTTTTTAGTTTGATGTAGTCCCATCTGTTTATGTTTTCCTTCATTTTTTTGCCATCAGTAGATGTGTCCAGAAAGGGATTTCTGAATTGTAATTCATGGAGGGTTTTGCCCAGGTTTTCCTCTATGTGTGTTATGGTTTTAGGTATGACATCTAAGTCTTTTATCCATCTTGAATTGAATTTTGTACATGGTGTGAGGATGTTGTCTTGGAAAATTGCTCAACATCACTAGCAATCAGGGAAATGCAAATCAAAACCACAATGAGATACCACCTTACACCAATAAGAATGGCCCACATCCAAAAAACAGACAACAGCAAGTGCTGGCGTTGATGTGGAGAGAAAGGAACACTTTTACACTGCTGGTGGGAATGTAAACTGGCCCAGCCATTATGGAAAGCAGTGTGGAGGACCCTCAAACTAATGAAAATGGAACTAACATTTAACTCAGCAATTGCTCTTCTGGGAATCTACTCAAAGGAGACTTCAATGTGGGTACAAAAGGACATCTGTGCTTGGATGTTTATTGCAGCACTATTTATAATTGCAAGAACAAGGAAACTACCCAGATGCTCCAAGACAGATGACTGGATGAAAAAGATGTGTTATATATACACAATGGAATATTATGCATCAATTAAAAAGTACAAATTTGATGATTTTTTTGGTAACATGGGTGTACCTAGAAGAAATCATATAGGGAGAAACAAGTCAGAAGAAAAAAGACAGAAGCCAAATGGTTTCACTAATATATGTACAACCACATGAAAGTACACAACTGGGGGAGGGGACCAGTTGGAGTGGCCAGGGAGGGGAGGTGGTGGGTGACCCCCAGGGATCACAATGATGTGAAATATATATATATAAATAAATTATTTAAATAAAAATACATAAAATAAAATGCTTCTATACAGCAAAATAGGCAATAAACAAAACCAAAAGAAGACCAACGAAATGGGAGAAATTTTTTATCCTCCATACAAGTGACAAGGGTCTGAAAACAAAGATTCACAAAGACCTCACAAATGTAACAGAAACAAGAGAACACACTTAAGAAATGGAGAGGAATACTAAAAAGACACTTCTCCAAGAGGAAATACAAATAGCCAATAGGCATATGAGAATATGCTCAACATCACTAATAATCAGGGAAATGTAAATCAAAACATCACTAAGATATCACCTTACACCAGTAAGAATGGCCCATATTAAAAAAAAAAAAAAAAAAAAAAGGGCAGCAGCTAGTGCTGCCGTGGATACGGAGAGTAAGGAACAGTCTTGCATTGCTGGTGGGAGTGCAAACTGGTCCAGCCACTATGGAAAATTGTGTGGAAGACCCTCAAACTACTGAAAATGGAACTACCATTAGACCCAAGAATCCCTCTACTGGGAATCTACCCAAAGGATTTAAAATCACTAATTCAAAAGGGCACCTGTAACTGTATTGGAGCACTGTTTACAATTACCAGGACATGGAAAACAACCCGAATGTCCCCAAACCAATCAATAGTTAAAAACGATGTGGTGTATTTACACAATGGAATATTATCCATGAATCAAAGACGATAAATTTATGTCATTTGCAACAGCATGGATGGAGCTGAACGGAATTAAGTTATCAGAAATTAGCCAGAAAAAAAAAGAAAAATACAGGATGGTCTCACTTATATGAGGGATATAGGGAAAACAAACAAGCAAGTGAAGGAGAAAAAAATTAAACTGACAACAGAACTGAAGAATAGATCAAGAGAGGGGGAGGAGAGTAAAAATGGGGGAGGGCACAGAGATTAAGATGTTTCACCAGTGATAAAATGTTGGGAGAACCTGGGGTAGACAATGATGTGAAAATCATGTATATATATATATATATATATATATATATATATATATATATATATATATATATATATATATATATATATATATATATATATATATATATATATATATATATATATATATATATATATACACATATATAGGTGTGTATATATATAGGTACACACACATACATGCAAACAAATAAAAACCTACAGATAAATCTGAAATGATATGGCATTGTTGCTAGAAACAAAAAAATAATGTAAATAAAAAAATTCTCAATTCCAGCAATGAATAAAAAGACCATAAAACAAAAAAATAAAAATAAAAAAGAGAAAAATTGTAGCATCTGCTCCAAATGAACCTCGTAATCTAGTAATAAAGCTTTTAGTTGACCCTCTTTGCTCAGGACATCTGTGGACCATTGGGCTGTGGGATGGCGCCTACATGGGCGCTGGCCTTGGGCGTGTGCCTCTTCATCTGAAGAAGCCCGGAGGGTGGGGGTGGTGGGCATTTACCTGGACAATGAGCTGGGGCAGATCTCCTTCTACAGTGTCAAGGATAGGTCTCATATCCGCTCCTTCAGGGAGATGTTTTCTCAAGGGTTGAAGCCTTACTTCTGTGTGGACCGGGATTTGAAACCCCTCACACTCATTGCTGGAAGAGAGGAGGAAGCCTGAACTGGTCCTCTGCTTCATTCACATTTGCTTCCTGTCATTTATGGAGAAAGACCTGATGTTTGTACACCTGTCTGTGAATGTAGTTATACCTTTTATTTTATTGCTTGAATTAAAATCATGAAGAAGTAAAAAAAAAACAAAACAAAAAACCAAATTCCTATTATTATTAAATATTTGTTTCTCTCTAGAGAATTTCAGGCCATGATCTAATCCACTCTTATTTCATCAGTGAGAAGAATGATACAGTGCCATCTTTTAAAATAATTTCATTTTTATATTAAAAATTTTTATATGCTGGAAATGCCTTGCAGGCCTGATTTTTGTTTTCTATAGCAAATGCTATTTTAATCACTCCTGTTGAATTTTTTCACAGACCTGAAATTACAAACTATTTCTATTTTCGTATATTCTTTGAAACACTATTTTGCTCTGCTACCGTTGACCAAATAAGAGAAAGGTTTTTTATTTTGGTGTTTTTGGTGTCAGTACTTTTTATTTCTTTTTAAATTTTATTTCTTTTAAAAACCCTTTGTTGATAAGGGTCTTGGATTCTTTCAAGACAACTAAGTGGTGCTTGGTTCATACTATCATAGACCTGCAGAGGGCGCTCCGTGATTTTTTGTGTGTTTTCCCCAATGCTGCTGGTCTACTGGTTAATGCAGTAAATGCTGGAGTTGTGTATCCATTGCATAGTGACTTATAAACTATGTATTTTTAGAGAGTCAAGGTAAGTTTTCCCATCCCTTCTGCTTTACTGTGTAATGGGTTACCACCCAATGATTGGGTTATTAGTGCATAGAAGTTGTTATTCTAAAGTACTCCATAGTGCTTCTGAACGGCTCTGGAAAGTTTTCCCTGTAGGGATGGGTCACAAGAAATCTCCTGGCTCCCTGAGAATCCAACATCCTTGGTGTCTCTTTCATGTAGTTTGCCATCCCCTGTTCAAATTAGTTTTTCAAAACTGCATATGTGATGTACACTTATTGTGGAAAATTCTGAAACTCAAAAACACTTTAAAGAAGAAAAAGTCATCCATAATCGCTAACCCGGAGTTAACCGACCTGGGTTAATATATTTCTTTCTGGTTGCTTCAGTCTTGTACAGAGTGTGGTACTATCTATAAATTCAGTTTCTTAGCTCATCCTACCTAGACCTTGAAAGATCTTTGCTGTCTGTGCAATGACAAAGAACCATCTTGACCACAACTCTGAGATTTACTATGGATGGCAGAACATGTTTAACTTTGATGAAATATGTTTTATGGTGAACTGCTTAGTGGAAAGTCTACTAAATCTACCCATTGCACCATCTGCTCTTTGTGTATTTGGAAAGGGTAAAGAGAAGTGTAACACTGACATTTGCTGATATCTATGGGAGAAATACGTGAATCTTAAAGAAATCTATCACCCACACTTCCCAGAGAGAGATGTTTCTGTGCCTCAGTGAAATTGGAAGTGGTAAAAAGCAATTGAGCAATAAAATCTCCAGGGAGAAATAAATACATAGTAGGCACTCTATTTCTTTGCATTTATGATCTGATTTTTATTCATCTTTTAACTTTGAACGAACGTATCCTATTAGGATTAGTCTGTAAAATGGCTTTGTCAGATTTCTAGGTGACCATTAACTACATGAGGGAGAAAACTACAAAGATACAGGGATTAAGAATGATCATCCTGGCCAGGCATGGTGGTGCATTCCTGTAAGCGACAGCCTAGGAAGCTGCAGTCGGGGCCAGGGATTACGGTTCGAGTCCCACCAGGGGACATAGCTAGACCTAGTCCCAAAAATATAGCTGGGCGTGGTGGTGTGCACCTGTAATCCCAGCTATCTGGTGAGGCTGGGAATTGCTTGAGTCTGTGGTACCCTGGGCAACGTGAGTCTGTGGTTCCACAGGTTCAGTCTCAACCTTAGGAGACTTCTTTATGGGGTAGGGGTATGTTCTCTTTTTCCAGTCTTTACAGTGTAAAAAATTTTTTTTAGTTAAAGTTGCTTTCTACATGTCTAATAACTACAGACAAAACAAAACCCTGTAAATAATTACTCAAAGCATAGTTAATTTAGTATAAGCCAATTTGGGGGTTCCAAGGAAGTAAAGTTTCTGACAAAAAATTTAAATTTTAAATTTTAAATAATAAATTTCAAAACAATTGTGGAACATAGGCCAAAGGGACAGAAAAATGTCATTTAAAATGTGCTTATATTTTCTTGCATTCACTTCTTGACAAAATAATGTTTGCTTGCTTGATTAGGTGACCTTAGCATCTCAACAATTAAGAGTGATAGAATTTCTAACATAAAAAACTAAATTCCATTTTGGAGCAGCTTTTAGTTCAAGGAGTAGCACATTTGTCATAAAACAATCTGGACACAATCAAGCTACAAACGGTTGCCCCTCGTTCTCCTTTATCCGTGGTTTCTGCTTTCTCAATTGTGGCTGACCTGTAATCAGCCACAGTCTGAGAAAATAGGTTAGAGTGTATTTTGAGAGAGATCATACTCATTAACTTTTCTTACAGTATATTCTTACAAGTATTCTATTTTATTAGTGCTATTGTTAATCTCTTACTGTGTCTAATTTATCAAAATATCATCAGTTTGTATATATAGGAAAAAGTAATCTGTATTGTAGTCTATAATATTAATGTTTCAGGCATCTGCTGGAAGTCCTGGAACATATCCTTGTGGGGCAAGTGGAGCTGCTACACAGCTTTTGTAAGGGGTACCAGAAGGGAGGTTAAAAAAAAAAAGTGAATCTGCAGAAGAATCCCCTGAGGTGTGCATCCCAAAGTGCTCAAGGCATTTCCTGAGGACAGTTTGAGTATCAGAAGGCTGTCAGCCTCTGTCAGACCTAGTTCAAGGTAGCACGAGTTAGAGATGAAAAATTTGCTTTCATCAGGAAGGTTTTCTAGTCTTATGCAGATCATTAACATCCAAGTGGAACTAACAGTTCACTGCTAGGAAGAGGGACCAGAAAGTAATGCTGGTGAACAGTACCTTTGTGCTGCAGCCTTTGTTTCCTCTTGGTGATGGGAATGGATGCTATAGAGCTTGGTTAAAGACTGAGGTACTCAATTAACAAGCTTAATGATTCACAATCAAATAATTACATGGATATTTGTTGGTATGTGTGAGCTTACCTGTCAATCTGGAAGGTCTTATTCCTAGGTGAAGAATTTTCATGATCTTGCCAGAGGAGATTGTTTTATATCTCTTGTCTTGGCAACTTTATTGCTATGTTCTTTATTTTCTTTAAAAAAAAATGACACCGAAAGAATAAAATAAAAGAGGTTGATTAAATTTGCTGTCCATTAGTATGAATGAGGAGCACAGAAAAGTGACCACATTGGTCTGGAGAAAAGGGGACAGTCTCTTATATCATAGGAAGCTTTGAAATCAAGGAGTCTGGGGAAACACTCCAAACTGGTCCTACAAGAGGTTCCTAATGCATTCTGCCTGGCTACCAGCCTCACAGTTAGGATCTGAGCAGTCTGGTCTGCTGTGGTGCAGGAGTGCAAGTCCTCACCCAGGAAAAGGACAATGCTTCCAAAAAAGGAAAAAGATTAGACCAGTAGGCCTATCATTGATCCAAAACTTGCAGCAACAAGGGAGAAGTTGGAGTGACTGGAGAAGGGGAGGAGGACTGAGGGAGTGGCGTGGTGGTCTATGGGTGTATTATTGATGGGAGGGCCATACCTAAATGGAACAATAACTATATGAAGATGATCAAGGTTGTAGGAAAATAAAAATTAAAGAATTAATTAAAAAAAATACAAATTTACTGTCCTGGAATTCAAGGTGGCTTGACCTGAAAGATGGTGTCTGTCACATGGTTGTGCTCAATAAACATTTGTTAAATTAATTTAATGAATCACCATTCCCTTATTTCTAACTATGGAATGCACACCTGGGTCCACTTCCTTAGACTACATAAAGGAAATATCTATATGACTTCACAAGCCATTTAGTGATTTCTTAGATTGGACCAAGAGAGCAAAGTGTAGGTAGCTGACCCAGGACTGCAGATAACTGCAGCAAGAGATGCATCTGGAAATGCTGGAAGGTTGGGTGGAAAGGAAGCTGGCTAGCTTGGATGCAGGGGGATGTGATATTAGGGCAGTAAGGAATCTCAGAAATAAAGAGGCTTCCTGTTGCCCCAGCAGAAGATCATTTCCCTCTGACTGACTTCACCCCATCGATTTCTTTAGCTTTGATAGGGCAATTTTTTTCAAAGTACACAAAGTATATTCCTTGTAGAAACAGGAAAGATAAAATGGAAAGAAAAATAGTTCCCTATAATCTGGGTACCCATAATAGACTGCTATAGCTCCATTAAATGATGTGTCCATTCTTGTTCCTGCATCTAAATGTACTTATGTATTAATATGATTATTACACTAACATTTGTATGTATATGTTTATCAGGATTTATGGTACATGTTATTTCATATCTCACATTGTCCCCTGAAACTGTTATTTGCAGTGTAATTTAACATGCCTATGCTATGGTAGTTTTGGAGACAGACACATTTGAATTTCAAATGCTGGTTCTTCCATTTGATTGCTGAGCAATTTTAGACAATTATTAAATTCTGTGTGCCTGAGTTTTCTCTGTAAAATAATGATGACTATAATATCAATTTCATGTAATTAAAATGGAGATGAAAATGAGTTAATTCAATAGTTTAGAATAGGGCTTGTCATGTGGTAAACTCTTTTTATTGAGTATCACTGATTCACAATACTGTATATGATTCAAAGGTGTAGGATCTTCAGATGTATATTATCATGTCCAGCAAACCATCCTTCTATCACTATTATTTTTAGAGCAGTAACTTAACACTTCTCTTAGTTGTCAGCTATTTAGATACCAGGATTTTGATGTAGCTAATACATTAAAGTATTCTGGTAGATAAATTTTTCAATATAGTATTTGCTTCTTCAAAGTGTTTATGGGTACACATATTTTAAAACTTTGGATGCATGTTCAGAAAATTTTTTCCTGTTCACTTTACAGTCAACATTTAAAAAGAATGCCTATTTACTCATTCCCTTCAACACTAAGTGTTGCTATCCATATGTGGACTCCACATGTGAATTAAAATTCATTACGTGAATGCATTGCTTCTTTATTTACTAGTGAGACTGAAAATTCTTTTCATATGTTTATTATGGTCAATTGTATTAGATCTTCTGTGGTTTGCATCCTTTTCCATGACTTACAGCTATCTAACAGTTAATATAATCCATTTATATTATACTTGTTATATCCTAATATATATTTTATATAGCTTTTGTGTTTTAAAAACTTTATTCCTACTATATTTTGTTTTCTGTTTATAATACATGTATATATATACATATAAATAAATTTTACGCCTTTTATGCTTTCTGCTGAAATGACAGGATTTTTCTTAAGCTAATTTTTTTTTTTACTTTGTTGCTTTGGAAGTTATATATTCTATTTCTACTCTTTTAGTGGCTACTTTAAAATTTTTGACTTTGTAACTTTGTACTTGAATTAACAAAGTCTGTGCTCATTCCTTCCACTTTCCTCTTGCATAAAACTTGGACTTTGAATACTTTATGCCTTCCAATCCTCCTGCCTCACCTCAATCAAATATGTTACTGTTATCTAATATTGTACTCCATTTCTCCCCTAAAGTCTGTCATTGTTTTCTTACACTGCTGATTCTTGTTTAGATTTAGCTCAATGCTCAGCAATTTTATTGCTTGCTGTTGCTTCTTATTCATGTCTGTTTCTTCTGGGTTTGATTACTTCTTCCTGAAGATTTCCTTTAGTAGTTCTTTCAGTGACTTCATGGACTTACTGCTCTCAGTCTTGATTTGTATGAAAATATTTTTTGTTTTTTCTTACTTTTCCTTACTCTTGAACAATAGTTTCAGCAAATGTAAATATCTAAAGAAAAAGTTATATTCTTTCACTTTGAAGTGAATATTCACTTTGAACATATGATGCTGTCCCTTAGTTTCTATTGCCATTATTATAGTAAATCTTCTACCAATCCAAAGGATGCTCTTTCTAGTTAGTTTTAAGGTCTTCTTCTTGCCCTATGTTTTGCAATTTTAGCTCAGGTGTTTGGGTGTGTACTTCTTTTGTTTATTTTTCTTAGAATGTGTTATACCTCAAAATCCACAAATTGATGTTTCGCATAAATTCCAGAAAATTTTCAATCATTCCATTTATGAATACCGGCTCTATTCAGTCTCTTGGATCTGAGAGTAGTTTGGCAAAGACCTTCTCATTTTCTGGGAATGAACTTCCCCCTACCCGCAGTTGTTTAATTTGCTTCCAGAGAGGGCTAGAATGAAGCTGGTGGACTTGGTTCAGCCCTAGACATCAGGGGCTTGCCAGGGGCTCCCAGAGGACTGTGAGGTCAGAGGGTTGGGCTATGGCCATTTAGGAAACTGGACCCACATTTCCTAGGGGGCAGATGCCCCACTTAGATGGGACAAGACCCTAGAATGCTGGAGAGGGGAGGATCGGGATCAGGTGAGGAAATAAGCCGCAGGGAAAGGGGCTGACAGGGTAAGGAACAGGCCCTGTGAGCTAGGCCTGGAGCCCTAAGAATAAACAAGCAGTGATATTTAAAAACAGATCTTGGCTGCACCTGGGAGACCTCAGGTAGGTTGCATCCTTTTGTACAGAGGGCACAGCAGGGTGCAGGCCAGCTGCTACCCCTCCCCCTCCCCGGGGGTAGCCAAGACACCCTGGCTGCCTCCCTGTGGCTCTGGCCTGGGGCTCTGCCCCTTCTGCCTTGGGTTCTGGTGGGAGGGGCCACACCCCCTCCAGGTTGCCATAGCCAGTGGGGAGCAAAGGTGGTGAAGACCCCTATGTAAGCTCCCCCAAGCCTGGAGAGCCTGGGAGGAGGGGTCCGGGTGGGGTTTTAGCTCCATCCACCGACTAATGGTTGTTGCAAGGGGCAGCCATCTGCAGCCTGGATTGGCTGAGGCATGTTGCCCCCAGCCCCCAGCCCAAAGGGTCTTGGGACAGTGCATGCAGGACCATCTAGGTCCTGCCCCCATACAGGGAGTTACCAGCCAGCGTGAGGGTGGGGTGGGGGAGGGAAAGGCAGAGTGCCCCTTCCGTTTCACTCTCACTCCAGCTAATCTTCAGGAGCAAGACAATCCCATCATAAAACAGGTGAGGGATCAGGTAAAAATCCAGCCCACAAGCCTGAGCTGGACCCAGCAATGGACAACCGAGAGAACCAGTACATGTGAGATAGGAGAAACAATTATGGAAACACGATGTCACAAAGTGCACCTATGCGCTCATTGGGTCTAGAAGACCCAAGACCTCATTTCAGAGATGCCTTCTAGGAGAGCAAGGTGCCCCTCCCCACACTATGGGAGAGGAAAAGAAGGCTAAAGTCTAGGGGCATTGGCTCCACACTAAAACTGCAAACTGAGACAGAGGAGATGATCTGCAATGGCTATTCACAGGTACCTGTATCCACAGAGAAACTTCTTCACTGATACTGGCTGGGGTGAGACCCCTTCCCCCCTAAATCTGATCCCAGAACCATAAGGTAAAGCAGCAAAACAACAGAGATGTGGTTAGAGATGACAGCTTGCAACGAGAAAGCATGGAAAGACCACAAATAAATATAGACTGACTGCCCAACACAAACTTAAGACTGAAAATCTACCATCAAGGCTCGCCTGGCTCCAAGAACACAGTCCTTCACCCAATGAAAGAAACTGCCACAGGAAAGAAAGAGACTAATGCACTCAACACAGACTAGCAAACAACAAAGAGCAGGGTGGGACAGAATGGAGGGGGCACCAGTGGGGGGGGGAGATATCCCAAAAACCATTTACTGAAGTTGTGATTTAAATAATAAAAATAAATAAAAGCTTAAAAAAATAAAAACAACTTTTTTTGATTTGAGAAAAAATTATTTAGAGTAGGCAATATACACATTGGGAAATAGGTCTCCAAAATGGACAAGCTCTTTACTTCTACCTCCCCCCAGGAGACACAGTTTTTCAACCCTCAACTATTTAAACTGTAACTTAAATAAACTATAAATTATAAATAATTTATAAATAAATTAAACTATAACACTTTCCTTAGGTGTTAGTCTATAGTTTATGCATTTATAAACTTATTTTCACTATCTGTTTATATTTTACAAATGGCACATTCTGTGCTACTTTTAGTTACTAAGATTTTGCCTACAAGTAATGGAAAATTCCTATTAAACTATCAAAGTTTATTTTACATAACAATAATTTCAGAGGTAGGTGGTTCCAGATAGTTCCAAGGATGTGTTCAAAAACAGCCTGATTCATGAAGTCCTCTTGAGAAACTGAAAGTGCTTTCCTTGACTCCAGCCTCAGCCCCCATGTCACCTCACCTTCTGAGAGGTCCAAAGCAAAGCTGGAAACAGGGCTTTGCATGGAGACTTAAGGGAACTGTGTGGACTCAGATAGACATTCAGGACAATGTCAGACATGCAGGACCAGATAGATCACTGAGGTCTCTGAGAGAGCTTACACAGAGCTAAACAGTGCCAACGGACAGTGACCAGGTAGGCAGCAGGCCACTCTCAGTGGGTTCTCACCCATGTGCACAGTTGCAAAGCACTCAGGCTCAGGATACAATGACAACAAGGTTTACTTAACAAACAAAAGATTGGGAGAAGAGTTTTGAGACCACAAGAGACCGGCTATCTCACCCGAGATAGTGTCCAGAATTCCCAAACAAAGGTTCGCTTATGAAAGATGAGGTGACATTGCAGCAGCCCACAGCAGCAGAGTGTAGGCTCCACCAGAGGCCAAACCAGACAGTAAAAGACTCAGTTGCACCAGAAGATGGTCCCAGGGAACCAGAGGCTGTGATCAGGTCTTTGAGATGCTGGCTGAATATGACGGTGCTCCTTGTAGATGATGTCAGAGGCAGGTGCAGTGGCTGAGTTTCTGAAAAGGTCTATGGTAGCGTGGAGGTAAAGAATTTGATGAAGTCCATGAAGTCTACAAAGGGTCTGTTGAATCACAGAAGTCAGGGGCTCGGTGCTACTCTTTCTTCTGAGGTTGGGAGCATAATCCTTCTTTGAAGGTGGACTGATCAACGCTTCCTGTTTGAAGGCTGGGAAGAGGAATCCTTGGAAGGTAGTTCAGTGAATCCTCTCTCTTTGGAGGTTGGCTGCACACTGCTTGAATCTGGTTCTTGCTCTGCCTTCTATTCCCTTCAGGGTTCTCCACCCTATAAGCCTGATTGGACTGTTTTCAATTCTAAGCACCTACTTAACTGGTTAGCACCAATTAGCTTATTTTCCATATTTCATTCTGAATAATTAGTGAAACGGGCCATTTATTTCACATCTGATTGCGCCATTTAATTTTCACCTGATTAGTCTTCATGTTGTTCAGAACTGATTGGTCCATTTAGCATTCTAGAGCTAGATAAAAAAGGGAAAAGGCACAGCCAGGCCTGCGCTTGGGTCAGGGCAGGATAGTGGGGTTATTGGCTCCAAGAAGTCATGGCCACAGTGGGCCTTGCTGGGCCTCGAGGGAGAACATCCACAGGTGGTGGGTGGAGGTCAGTGTGTCTTAGCCCCATAGCATGCAGAGGCCAGGTTCCAGTTACATAAGTGCTGGGTATTCTTTTTTTTTCTTTCTTTTTTTTTTTTTAAGGAAATTCTTATCTTTGAGTCAAGCATTTTCTTGAACCTTCTAAGAGTTTTGTGATGGAGGCATTAGAATTTTATTCTAGGTGAGGAGGAATATTTTGACCAGGGACTGTGAGTTCCTAGAACACTGTGTCACTGCCCCTTGGAATGAAGACTTGCTATAAGGCTCATGGGCTTCTCAAAATTTCAGGTCAAATAAAGTCCAAGGAAGAGCCCATCATAGCACAATGCAGGTCCTGTTGTCTCAAGACAAGAGCCTAATGGCTGTGTCCCTTGGGGATTTTGAGTGCTGAGCTCGGCCGGCTTGGCTAGAAATCTCTGCCCACATGCTTCCTCTCTTGGAGCTCATGCCTGTTTTGGACACTCACTCTCTGGGTAGTCCTTCCTCATATACTGTGGTTCTGGTGACAGTTCACTGCTAGCTATTTCTGTTTCTTATTTTCCTTGCTGCTTTTGCATGATTTCTAAAAGACGGGTAAGCCACGGTATTTGCTGCAGTTCTGTGGGAATGCTGGAGCCTCTTTTCTGTTCTGGTCATCCATGTACCCTGTGGCGATGTTTCACATGCCACTGCTGCCCCTTGGAGAAGATTTGGATCGAAGTCATACTGTTCATTGCTGGTTGTCTGATGTACATTACCATTTATCCATCGAAACCAGGAAAAGTAGAGTGCTGGCATCAGGACTGGGCTAGCTTCATGGGTGGAACAGAAGTGGCTTCAGTACCTTCTCTCCCAAAAACCAGTCAGGTGGGGAATGTGTGGGAGCATGACCCACATTGTACTGTGGGACAAATGCCTTTCTTTCCTGCAAGAGAGATGGACCACGTAGGCAACTTAGAGAACCGCACCTGATACGAGGTAAACTGTCATGAGATTATATATATATATATATATATATATATATATATATATATATATATATATATATATATATATATATATATATATATATATATATATATATATATATATATATATATATATATATATATATATATATATATATATATATATATATAGCGTACAAATGCAGAGATGAAAGTTTTGGTCACACTGATAGGCATGGGTTTCAAATTCGGCTCTGGATATCATAGTAGACAATGTGAAAATGAAAGTTGATTTAGCAAACTTGTGATACTGTCCCACAAATATTCACCCAGCAAAACCAAGTCCCCAGGATGAAAAAGAGCATGAAATAGTTTAGGTTGTAGTAAGTACCCATTGGACACCGGGACTTCTGTGGAAATGGATATTTACTGTGTTTCACATGAGGAGAAATCTTATCCCTAAACTCAGTAACCTGATTATTTAAAGAAACAAGTTTATGAGAAATAGTAATGGAAGATGTTTGAGCAAGATTTCATGGGACGACATGAAGTGCCAGGTTATTCTGTTCTCCTCTCTGTGGGGCCACTCTTCCTCAGCACCAATATAACCTTCCCTTCATTGCACAACTGCATACAGGATGACAGATGTAGCAACTCTACTGGAAAGTTCCGTGCCAGTATGCATATACATTTTAAAATAGTTGACTTTGTCTTTGCAAAATTATTTGAGTTTTTGCTTGTAGTGAATTAAAGAGTCAATTTAGCAGAGATCTTGAAAACTATGTAATCCCAGATCATGCTGTGAAAATGATCCCTTGTGCCTGCCTGGGAATTTCCAAGGGTTACATGCGGTTCTTTCAAAACCCAGTAACTGAAGAGGGGAGAGACTGAACCTGTAAAACCTAGATGTGCAACAGGGGTGGGGAGACTGGGGGAGAGAGAAAATTGCCAAGTATTTCTTTTGTGCTGTGGAGGAGCAAAAAGGAGCAGGGAGGGGTCTTGGAGAAAATCAGGTGTGTGTGGGTGGGGGTTGGGGATCAAGCAAAGACAGGTGAAGAAGCAGAATGCAGCAAGGCACAGAAAGTCTTTTTAATGATAATCAGAACGTTCTTGTGGAGATGGGGAAACATTACTGCACACATTAAATGTACTAAACTTCCATCTCAGAGCCCACATTGGTTCGCTCAGCCACACATTCCTATTCCTGTGCTCTCTCTACGGCTTTCTTTCTTGGTTGTGCAGTTGTCATGCAATCTTTCGAAGGAAAGCCCTAATTTATTTCTTTCCCTGCCCTTTGTTCTGAAAGAAAGATCCTCTCATCTTGCAAGCTTTGCCTCCCTGGAACCTTTGGCCGCCCTGGAAAAGTGCTCCTTGCTTTTGTAGCAAATGTTAGGGAGGAGGTGGCTCAGGGTTGCCCTTTCAAATTAATGAGGCACAGGCAGAATCAGAGTGAACCTTGACAGTGATGGGTGTGCCTCCCAGCTGTGGGAGAAGTTACTATTCTTATGTAAGAACATGGATCAATCATTTCTCTTTCCTTCAGCAATTTAACTAAAATTTCAAAGTATTATCAACAACACTTGCCCCCCCCTTATTTTGAAAAATTTCAAGCATGTACAAAAATGGAAAGAATCATAAAACAAAACCTGTATTTTTTGAATTAGACACACCAATTTTGCCCCATTTCGTTCTTCTTTCTCCTGTACACTCTAATGGTCTCTCTCTCTCTCTCTTTCTCTCATAGTGTCTTCCCCCTTCCCCCCACTATATTTCTATACATATACTCAGTTTTTGCTGGACTATTTGAAAGCAAATTGTACTCAGCAGTTTATCCCTAGAGACTTTACCATGACTCTCCCTAGAATTAGAATTCTTTCATATATAATATCATACTTAAATACTATTATACCTAAACATGAGCATTGAATTACATCATCTCATATAGAGTCTGTTTATATTCTTTTATTCAACCCAGAATCAAGTTAAAGGACCAGAGAGTGTGTGCTTCAGCAGCACATATACTAAAGGGCCTGACACTTATGTGGCTGTTGTTGCTCCTGTTTTATTGTTGTTGTTGTTGTTTTAAAATTTATACTAATATATATTTTAAAGTAACTACCATTATTGCAGTCTTGTTACTATTTTGGCAGTACAGGCTTTCTTCCCTCAGATGTGGTTACCGTGGCCCTTCTACCACCAAAGCATCCAGAATACTCTACCATAGTTCACCCCACTCCCTTTTCTATCCTAGATATCTAGATTTATGATCAGCTTTCAAGAGTTGCTTTTAAAGTTTGTCTTTAAAACTTTGGCATTTACTCTAGAGTCCATATCTAAGTGACACCAAAGGCAAGTACCTTTCTCCTTCTGGCTCCCTTCATATAGAATAATCCCTCCAGTTCCCTCTGTGCTTCTGCGAATAGCACGATTTTGTCTTTTTGACTGCCAAGTAGTATTCCACCGGGTGTCTTCCCCATCTTCTGTTTTTGGGGAATTATCAGTTATCTGTTTTGGGGCATTAATGTTTCCATACATTGGCTACTGTAAGCAGTACTGTAATACATATAGGAGTGCAGGTTTCCTGTTGAACTAATGTTTTTGTGTTCTTTCAGTAGGTACCTCTGAGTGTAATTGCTCAATTGCATGGCAGATGCATTTTTAGTTTTTTGAGGAGTCTCCAAACTGCTTTCTGTAGGGGTTGGACCAGTCTACTCTCCAACAACATTGTAAGAGGATTCCTTTTTCTCCATACTCTTGCCAACACTTGTTTCTGTTTCGTTTTGTTTTTTGTTTTTTTAATACGGGCCATTCTCCCAGATGTGGTTTTGATTTGCATTTCCCTGATGATAAGTGATGATGAACATTTGTTTGTGTGCCAGTTGGCCATCTGTATGTCTTCTTTGGAGAAGTGCCTATTAAGCTCTTCTGCCCATTTTTTGATGGAATTGTTTGTTTTCTTTTTGTTAAATTGTGTGAGTTCTTTGTAGATATTGGATATCAGTTCCTTATCAGATGTATATTGTGTAAATATTTTCTCCCATTCATTAGAGTGTTTCTTTGTTTTGGTTACTCTTTCTTCTTAGCTGCACAGAAATTTCTCAGATTGATGAAGTTCCAATTGTTTATATTCTCCTTTGTTTTTCTAATATTTGTGATGTATGTTGGGTTTTTTGACTGAGGTTTTGGACACCAATTCCTTCCAGTGTATGTAGTTTTCCTTTTGAAATTGATAGATTGTGTAAAGACTTTTTCAGTGACAACATTTTCTCCTATTGTCTAAGAATCCACCACCATCCTTGCCTGAATAAACTATTACATTAGTGGCTACAAAGGATGACTTTTAAAATCTAGAATCTTTTGTATTGTACATTTATTAGCTGCATTCTATGAAAGAACTTTTTCTCTCCACCTTTATTTTTTCCTCTCTCTCTCCACACACACACACACACACACACACACACACACACTGTGCATATCATTGAAAACTTATGTTTTTATAACTGAATTTGTTTTAAGCAATACTATCATTTTCTAACCCTCAATTGTTTTGAATTTCACTGTGGGATGCCTTCAGCTGGCTCCAATGCCCTTCTAATGTGAGCCCCACATGTCTATGAGCGCTGCTTTGTTTCCTGGCATAAGTTGTTCCAGGCTGATTTCACCTTTCCCTGGCCTAGATGTGAAACCAGACATTTCTCTAGGCATCTCTGGTTTCATTACCTGGTGAATTAACACTTAAAAGCCCCCAAATCTGGGTGCTGGGTATGCTTGTTGCAACTAGCTATTTCAGTAAACCAAGTTAGATGATCTATTTTCAAAATCATCATGGGTTAGTTTTTAATGTTTCCTACACAAACACCATGGTATAGGGGTTTTTCTTACCTTCTTTTATGTTATATTTTCATTTCTTGTCTCTTAACAGAGAAACATGTTTCCTAAAATGATTAATGTATGTGTGTACTTGCTGTCTCCAGAATAATAATAGAGTTGTCCTAGTAAGAGCTGCTGTTTCAGTTTGAGTCCAAAGGTAGCATTAAAAAAATGGAAGTCCTAGCTTGAGGCACTCAGGGAACAGGAGTTCCCTCTAACACAACAGAGA
The DNA here is from genome assembly GCA_004024945.1 of Uropsilus gracilis. Lineage (NCBI taxonomy): Eukaryota > Metazoa > Chordata > Mammalia > Eulipotyphla > Talpidae > Uropsilus > Uropsilus gracilis. The sequence continues at coordinate 53,907 of PVHY01008190.1, forward strand.
GTCTGTCTTTTTGTTCTGTGAAAGCCCTTGATGTGTTGGGTAAGGCTCACCTACGTGAGTGATGACAATCTGCCTTCCTTAATGTTAATCTCATCTGACATATCCTGAAAAGTTCTTTGACACAAGTGGTTATATTTCTTTTTCTCTTATGGTTATCTTCATCAATTTGATAAATATTTAAATCTATTTGGTTTTCTATGTATTCAATTTTAGTGTTTCAAAAAATCCATTTTGATTTATTTTTGAATATATAGAGCATTTTTATGGCTTAAAAATCAAAAGGGTATAAGAAGTTATAGTCCAAGAAATTTCACTGCCATTCCTACCTCCCATCCTGTTCCTACATGCTAATTAGTTTTGAATTTATCGTTCTGTGTTTCTTTGAACCACCCCCATTCTTGATCACTAAGGTATTGCAGGTTCACTGCAGACATTTCATAAAAGGCAGAAAAGTGCCGGAAGCAGCACAAAAACATTTTAGATGCATGTTGTTTGATAAATTCATTTTAATTATCTAAACTTAGTCAGATATCCATATGCCTATATTTAGATGTGGTTCACTGGAATTTTCTTTGTTTTTTTTTTTAATCCCAGACATATCTTATTATTTTGATTTATAAGACTTAATTGTTCTTTCTATTTTAGCAAACACATTTCCTTTCTAAATTCAGCATTTCCTCACAAGGATGAGACCTCAGAGAATAGAATACAGGAAGTCATGAGGTACTTTCTTTGTCTACTAAACAGAGTTGAACTAATTGCACTAGCAACACCCAAAGGGGCCTCGTGGCGGCCCATCCCAGTTCACCGGAGGAAGTGCTCTCCTCCACGTGCCCGGATACAGTCTGACAGCCAACTCCCTAGAGGCGGGCGGACAGACTCTTTGAAAATACACTGCATTCTGGTAAAATCAGAGTCTTTCAGCCTAGCTCCGTGGTGAAATCTGTCATATTCCTCAGGCTAAATTTGACAGCCCAGTTGAGATTTTACAAAGGATGGATGTGTTTAAAGGAACAGAACAAGGAATGATAATAGAGACAGAACTGACTTATAAAACTATGCATGTCATGTTTGTACAGTACTCTGCTTGTTAGAAACGTTTTCACATGTATGATGATTTTAACTGGTGGCTATGGTAACTCTGAAAAGTAGGGCAGGAATTAGTTGCTTTTTTTTAAAGATGAAGAACTGAAGATTGTTAACGGAAGAGACACATGACCCACCAATCGTGGTGCTGGGGCTCCAAGAGAATAACTTCCTGGGCACAATCGTCCATCTTTTCTTCACATGTCAAGTATGGATAGAAGTGTGCAAACACGTTTTAAACCAGCATCTTTCTTAAGCACCCGGAATTGCTTGTGCCACTGTGTTAGTGTTTCTACTTACTAGCTAACCCCAAACAGATGATCACAACAATTCCTAATCAATAGGAAGATCATGGACAGTTTTTATAACCTTGGCAAAACTTGAATATCTAAGAATATTTTAGTTCTATTTTTAGACAAATCCAAATTTTTATCTCATATTCACCTCTTCCCTTGTCCCATGCTTGTTGGACTATGTTTTCAAGGAAAAAAATCATAGTCAGATTAAAGAAACTGAAGAAAGTTCAGATGCTTTTTGTTGGAACTGTTTATATTTTTTTAAAGGTTGTTTTCTCCAGTCAGTGTGTGTGTGTGTGTGTGTGTGTGTGTGTGTAGAGTGGTGAAGTAACTAATTCAGTTTCATAGAGCTGTGGAGTTATATAGGAGATAAACAAGCCTGTGTGACTTTGAATTTGGCATCCAAATCTGCTCTCTCATTTCAGGTGGTCACAGCTGTTGAATAAAACCTGTCCTGCATTTTGCTCCAAGATAGTATAAGAATGAATGGAATGTTGAGAAAATGGGAATAGATGCCATCATGTTGGAGCTTTTGCTGATACCCTCCCTCCTTTTTTCCAGTTCTAAGGCTAGTTATCAGAATCATAGAAACTGGGTCATTAGGAGAGATTGTTCTTACTCATGAAGCTATGTGTGAAGTGTGAACAAGATAGGTAAGTATGTCAGAACAAACCAACCAGCTATTAGCGGCTCGCTTTCTAAGGCTGGTAAGGCTGCATCTGTCTCTCATCTCTATACTTTCCCTTTTTGCAAGGTTGTTCACTGGCCTATAGCTTTGCCCCCCCCTTTTTTTACAAACGTTCTCAGATGTCTCTACCCCCAAGAAAATTTTCTTAAATTGGTTTCCATCCCCAGTGTGTGTCCCATTTCTAGCCTTCATTTGTTTCCACACTTCTCACAGGGCGTGTAGATTTTTCTTCATGTGCACTTTGTCAGATGCTTTCCTCGCCTGCTTCTTCAGGTGAGGATAACCAGTTCAGGGTAACCTGCAAGTACCAGACTCACCGGACACTCTTCCTTCTAGTCTTTTAGGCAGCTCTTTCATATCCTGTTCCCCTTGTTTTCTGCACCTGCACACTGTCCTGGATTTGTTGTTGGTTTATGTGTGTCCATGTGTTGTGACCAGTAATTGTATTGTGAGGATTTCATAAATGTAAATGACTTTTTTGACCTTTTTGTCTTGATATACTCATTTATTTCTTGGTGATGTCATCATCCTCCATGACTTTGCATCTGGGTTAAATCAGTCAAGGGTGACTTCTAATTCCCAAATCTAGAACACCTCTCCTACGACCTAGGTCCCTGTTTCCAACTGCCCACTCAGATATTCTGTCTAGGGTGTTGAACTTGGTATTTCTTGAAAGTACCCCTAGAGGTCAGTTTCTCTGTTAGTCCCAGATCAATTCCATAATTCCAGTCTTTTTTTCCCTTTACCTTTAATTGTCAGAAACAAGTGATTTCATATTAATGCTGTCTACCTTTTTGTCTACTGGCATTGCTTCGGTCAGGGTCCCTTATCTTGCTTGGACTTTTCCAGTTGTCTCTTACAGTGTCTCTCTCCCTCCAGTACCTCTGGCCACCTCTCCTGAAGAACAGTTTCTGATTGATCCTTGCTCTTGTTATGTGTCTGCTCAGGAATCTCATTTCCAAATGAATCAAATTTAGTTGCCTTAAGAAAATAATCAAAAAGTAAAAAAAACAACAACAGCAAATCTCATTGAATGGGAGAAAATATTTGCAAACCATGCATCTGGTAAAGGATAATTAAAATGTAATAGTAAGAGAAAAGATAACTCAAATAAAAAATGGCTAAGGAATTGAATAAATATTTCGCACAAGGAGACAATACAGATAGCCCCAAAGTTATGGCTTTTTTTCTTTTTTCCAGAGACTAGATATCGCTACATTGCCCAGGGTTGTCTTGAACCCATGGACTCAAGTGATTCCTAGCCTCAGTCTCCCAGGTAGCTGCACACCTGGGAGCCTGCGCTCAGCTGAATTTTGGCAATGTCTTACCCCATGGTTTTGTAAGCAAAAGTGATAATAGTATTTTTATTTCAATGATAATCTGCATATCAAATAAATCTAAACAATCCTTGTATTAGAATTATTAAGAGAGTTAATAAGAGATACAAAGTAAATTTGCTGAATTAATACCCTTTCTTTTTGCTAGCAATAGAAAGTTGGAAGTAAAAAACTGTCAAATAGCCATTTATTTTTGGAGAAAGTCTGTAATATATTTAGACTAAGCAAATTTAACAAAAAAGTTCATCATCATACTTATGAATATAATCATCAAATATTATTGAAGAACATAAAACAAAGCCAGAATAAGGAAACAATTCTTGTTCTAAGGTGGGAAGGTTTAATTAAAAACAATTATTAATCATTCTAAGTTATTTTAATGAAATTTCAATAGGTTTCCCATTTTGGAGAGTTAAATAAAATCACTACATAGATCATAGGGGGAATAAATACCTAAAAATAGTGGAAAAGAATAAAATGTAAAATTGGACTTATGACTATATGGGCATTTTAACTTACACAAAAGTGGCATTTCAAGTTAGATCAAAAAAGTATAACTTAGTAAACAGTGCTGACTAACTGGCTATCTGCTATCAAAGAAACAGGTCCAGAATCTAATTTCTAGATTGCTTCATGCCACATCATGAAGCAAAATCCTAATGAATTAAAGTGCTATATAAAAATTAAATAGTAAAAATACTAGATGAAAATTCAAGATATTATTTATATTATGTAACTGTAGTAAGATAAGAAATACTAAGGCAGTAAATTAGAATAACTACACAGAAAATATGATTTTATATGTGTGTATATACATATATATGTGTGTATATACACAACTAATTACAATTCAGAGAGATGTCACACATCCTCAGGTCATAGTGTGGTATTCTTCTGGAAAGCAACTGTACAATCAAGGATGAGTTCTCCATTTTACCACTTAGGCATCTAGAGATGTCGTGTGAGTAGTCCTCAGGAATGGAAGTGACTGTGGCATTGCTTGAGTCAAGGAGGTTAAGGAAAGTGTGTTCATTTCCCCCACAAAGTTCTAGGAACTGGTGGAACCATAATATGGAAAGGACTTTGTGTCCAGTATGACAAATTCTAAGGCAGATATACTTCAACAACAAGATTGATGATCCCAAAGACTCCTCCCAGTTAAATGGCACTTAGAATTTATGAAGACTCCTTTTATTTTCACAACTACCTCCTAAGGGCAGTGACATTACCTACCCTTTCAAACGAGGAAATTGAGATACAAAGAAGTAGAGCAACATCTTAGAGACTATTCCACCAGGGAATGGTAGGAATGGAGCCAAAGCCTACACTTTCTAGCTCTAAATGTGCTGCTCTTGTCTCCCATTTAATCTGCTTCTTCTTAGCTCACCCTTCTAAATTGGGGCTAGAACTCTTCAAATCCTGTTTTTTCAACTTTCTGATCAACTGGCTACTTGTTTAGATTCTCCCAAGCAAAAGGGGTTTCATTTGTTCTTTCTAGTTCTAATCAGTTGGTGTTTCTTACTGCAAAAGACAACTCCGGCTGCCCATTTCATTCCTGCAACCCATGCTGTTCATGCTGCGCTGCTGAATACCAGCAGTTGCTAGAATGCCAGCTGGGCTGTCCTCTCTCATGCCCTGGCTAAACCCCTGGGAACATCCGAACATCCTCAGGCCACACTCCCAGTTGTACCAGTGATCCGAGTACCTACTGGGTTGTGCCTTTACTGAGATCCTAGCTATGACTAGGCCTCTTCCTCAGAGGTAGAAGCACTTCCCAGACAGAATTAACACATCCAGGTTTGATAGACTCTATGCTCTACTTGGAGATATAGTAACCAATAGCACAGAGCTTTTCCTAAAGATCAGCCCATGACATCCTCAGAGGCAAGAGCACCAGCTGTGCAGAGGTCATCCCATAGGTTTGAATGCATCCCTCCTCCAATACCTCAGTTCTTCCTTTATCATCCTCCGGCCCTGCATGGTAGCTCCTTCTGCTGTACTTAGTCACTGGGTTACCCCAGCATCTGCTTAGTACATTTCCAGGCTTCCAATTTCTGTGATGAAATACCTAAAGTGCTTTCTCTTTCCCTGGCTACAATCTGGTTGGTATAATATTTAGGCTTCCAAAGAGGGGTTTACAAAGATTCCTTCAAAAAAGGAAATTTGGGTTTGATTTTCCAATATTCGGCCTTGAAAACAATGCCAAACTCCTTGCCAATGAAAATTGAATACTGTCAACTCCTGCATACTCATTGCCATCATGGCCTGTCAATACTGCCCATCATTCTCACAGCAAAGTGACCACTGAAGGCAAGACTTTGTGAGAGCAGACAATTGCTTCTAACATTACAGGAGAACGTACAGAAAAAAAGTGAGAAGTGCAGGCCTTTAAACCTTCAGGTTTATTTCTTGACAGGGTAGTACACAATATATAGGACACATAATGCTTCCAAAATCTAAAAGTACTCCTAGTTGTGGAAGATTCACTTTGGCAGTGATATCTTGACATACTATTCGAATGTTGAATGCTTAGAAGCTGGAGAAAAGGGCAGGGGTCTTGAAATGGGCCCAAGTGGAAGGCCATTTCCCATGTCAGTACTCACTGAGTGGAATCTAAGAGGCACTCAACAACCAATAACTAAGATGACACATGATGTGGATGTTGGGTAGCTTTCCCTTCAATCACATTTGTACTTAGTGGGTCCATGCACAAAGGAACTATGTTGCCTGGACTGGGAGCCTATACATATTTACAGCAGAGACTTTCCCCCAACATTTAAGTGCCTAAATTGCCAATTGCAGAAATAGAAACTGAGTTCCTGCTATGACATCTCTAAAGGCACCTGGAGCAGACTGATTATATCTAATCCTTCTATTCAGAGGGTAAGGGAAGGAGCAACTTAGACTTCCAGAATAAATATTAATCTACATGGGGATTTATTTTTTTCTTGCAGTTCTTCAGCTGTATCTTTATCCATCCGTGAATTTATAAAATAACTTATTTACTGTAATGAATGAAAAATAGTGTCCACACAATTTTGCTTCTGGCCAAAGAAACATAGTATAAGAAAAAAAAAAAGAATAGAGGGTTTATGCCTAATATATTCACAAGTCTTGTCATGTGTCCCATCACCTAGAAGCTTCTAGCTTAATAGAGCATTGGTAAAGCAGGTGGAATGAAAGTTGAGAGACAACACCTGAGATATTGGAAAACTATTCTATAATGCATGACAGTTGATGCATGGTGCTGTTTCCCCCCTAATCAGAGCAATATGGTCTAGAGAGCAAGGGTTGAGGATAGACATAGCTCCTATCACTAGTACTCTCATTGGAGAACTTCTTCCCATCACAATAGTTTTGCATTTGGAGTTCTTAGTTAACAACTTTGGTGTGTTTCCACCAGGGGACACAATAGTTCCATTGAACTGAAATTTGAGACATCTACCTGGACACTATCAGCCTTCATGCCACTGAGCTAATAGACCCTGAAACATTTAATAATGTTTAAAAAGTAGAAAATAAAGTTTCTTCAACACCAAGGAGCTGGAAGACAATGTCTGGAACCAAGGGGGAATATCTGGAGCAAGACTTAGTCTCATTAAGTTCTATAACGGGAGTTGAAGGAAAAGTCTGATAACTTAAGAACTATAGGAATACAGAAGATTGTGGGTCTTAGGGATGAAAGTTAAAGAAACAAAGTGCAGAGTTTTGACCAAGTGAGGAGCTCACCAGTTTGGGGGAAATGAAATGACCATAAAAAGTATAACAGAAGGAAGAAGTTGGGGAAATCACAATGGCCTTGTATTTCATTGAAGATCTATCTATCTATCTATCTATATATATATATATATATATATATTATATATATATATGTTAATGCACCATGTTATATAAACCTTACTGTTAATGGTTAGCTTCACAATTTTGTCTCTAGGTGACACAAATTCAGATGATATTATTACCTGGAAGAGGAATTCACAGTAGTCTGAGAGGACAGATGACAGTTGTGCTTTTTTGGGGGGAGAGGGAGAGGATGTCTTCATCTGTAAGAAAATTTGATACCTTTATAGAGCAGAAGCGAATAGTTATGTTCTATTAAACCTCAAGTAAGGGTAATGGTTGTGTATTGGTACTGTTGGCCAAAGGGGTCTTTATGTACCTACTGTCTTAGCTCTATAGCCACCCTCTGTGATCTGCTCTGTGACCCTGAGGCTGAGACTCAAACTATACTCAAAGTATACATACCAGTCTCCCTTACCATCTTCCTCTGCTATCTGGTAATAGTAAATACTAGAAGGGATTTGGAAGGTGCAGGAACAGAATAGGAGAGACTTCCAGTAGACTCTCACCTCTACATCTGAATGTCCACATATGGGCAGGATAGAATTTTCCTCCAGAGGGCCAAGCAACAGCAGTCTGAAGCCCCCTCATCTTAGCTCATAGTTGGTAACATCATTTCTTCCATTTTATTCCCACAGATTGCTTTTACAGTTATAATTTCTGAGTTGCTCTGGCATCTCTGTTTTGCTTTCTGCATCTTTTAACTAATGCAACAAATTCTCTGTACTTTAAATTCTCTCTATTTGGAATATCTGGTATGCTTTATCTTTTCCTAGCTGCTCTTAACTATTTTAACTTTACCTAACTCTAACAGTTCTTTCTCTCAATCTTTCCCTCTCATTTGCACTCTCTCTTCAAATACTATTTTAACAAGAAGAGATTGCAAATAAAATGATTTATGTGAAGAATTACCAAATGAGGTCAGAGATAACTTTCAAAAAAATTCCAAAATGCCAAAGCTTGCCTTGCTTTTTCCATCCATCTTCATCCTAGATATGCAAATCTCACAATCTCTCCCTTCTAGACCGAGGCCTTTCTCAGTTCCTTTCTCCAAACTTAACTAACACATGGAAACTTATGAAGAATGGTTCAAGGAATGACCCCTTTGGGAATTACTAGTACTTTGAAAAACACTCTTGGAGCTACCAAAGCTTTTAATGCTCAAAGGAAAGTGTGACTGTAAGATGACTTGCTGAGTTACTATGGAAAGTTACACTGATCAAGAGATGGGGTTGTACCCTCTGAAATTCTGAAGATTCTGTGGCACATGATATGGCTTAGTGGAGGAATCTGTAACTGAAGCATTTCTCAGGTTTTCAGGTATTGAATAAAATCACAAATAAGTGTATTTTAGGATATTTAAATATCTTTCAGGAAGTTAGATCAGATGTAAAATATACTAGCAGTCTTGAACCTGATATTCTTTCCCTGGTAAACATCAAGGAGAGTTTAGTCATAGGTCAGAAGCATGAATGTATGTTGAGTACAAGGACTTTCTCATTGTGTTATTTAAAGTGTATCAATTAGAATAGTTTGGGCTACTAGCAGATAATTCAACTCAAATTTACTTAAATAACCCCCTTCCACCTGTAAGTATAAAGGCAAGAGAAATGAAGCGATATGACCAAACATGTGTATATGAACATTCATGGTAGTATTTTTTTTTAAATTTATTTATTTATTTATATATATTTCACATCATTTCAGTCCCTGGGGGTCACCCACCACCTCCCCTTTCCACCTGCTCCAGCTGGTTCCCACTCTCCCCTTGTGCAGTTTCATTTGGTTGACCATATATTAGTGAAACCATTTGGTTTCTGTCCCTTTCTATCTGGCTCGTTTCTGTTAGAATGATTTCTTCTAGGTACATCCAGGTTTCCATAAATTCATCAAATTTGTCATTTTTAATTGCTGAGTAATATTCCATTGTGTATATGTACCACATTTTTTTCATCCAGTCATCTGTTTTGGGGCATTTAGGTTGCTTCCATGTCCTTGCAATTATAAATTGTGCTGCGGTAAACATCCGAGCGCAGGTGTCCCTT
>PVHY01008191.1:0-62977 GCA_004024945.1 Uropsilus gracilis
GGAGAGGTGGAAGGGTGGGGGAGTCCCGTCCTCCGCCCCTCTTAGAGGCCTGAACAGCCTCAGGGGTCATGCTAGGGATTTGGGTCTTTCATTGAAGCCTCTTAAACAAGGAGGTTGTAGGATCAGTTTTATGTTTCAAAAAGCTCATTCAGGCCTGAGGTGTGGAGAATGGATTGAGAGAGATAATCCACGTCCAGGGTTTTGCTCAGGGTCTGAGCGTAGTAAGTGCTCAGGAAACATTACCCAGTTGCTGTTACTAATCCGTTAGCTGCCAAAAAGCCTGGTGGAAGTAGATGGCAGCTCATCAGATGAGGCCTGGGGTGCTTCCTCTCTCCAACAAAGGGAGGGTGGATGCAGGCTCCTCGGGCAGGTGGGGCTGCTCCCCTGGCTGTGGATGCTCAACAAGGGACAGCTGGGCCTGAGGTAGGAAACAGTGAAGCATCCAATATGATCGGCAGGTTAAAGGGCCGATCTGCACTGTTTGCTTCTGCACCTGTTGGGAGAGGTGTCCAAAGGAAAGCCTGAGTGGTGTGGGGCAGGAGGAGGTGCCTTGTGGTTCTGGCCCTGCATCCCGACACACAACCCACCTGCTAGCCTGGGCCTCCTGACTGCCTGTAGAACGGAGTTCCAGGGTTTTCTAGCTCCCCGGACCTGAGAAGGAGAGGCAGGGGTGGCACACAGGGACATATCACGCTCTCCCAGGGGAGGAGCTTGGCCAGGATCACAGAGCATCTCGGCTGACTTGAGACTTCAGTGGGGGAATGGGTAGCCGTGTCCACCCTACTCTCCATCACCACCGCATGGCCGACGCAGGACGCAGGATGGGGCTACCGGCTTCTTGCTGTTCTTCATTCTCTCCTCAGTGCTCATCATATCTTGTCAATAACGTGGGGGTTCTCTGTCCATCTGACACATGCGCCCGCTGCACACTTGGAGAGCAGCTCTTCCAACTGGAGATGAACTCTGAGTGGAAAATACCTGTGGAATCTCCCACACTTAGGACCACAAGGTGATACCAATCATCTTGCTGATGAGTTCTTATGTTGGTAATATGCTGAATTATATTTTGGACACATTGAATTAAATGTATCATTAAAATGAATTCCCCTGTTTGTCTGATTGCCTTTTTTAATTATTTATTTTTTGATTGCATGTGTGTATATATAAACACATATATAAATATTGTATCTTTGTTTATCCCGATATTCTTCTATCTTAAATATGCCTCCTAGACAATTTAAACTTACTTGTCTACCTGATGTTTTAGTGGGTAGAGCTGATCTAGGGTGGAAATAGATAGGGTCTAATAAAATGAAAATCCACTTTTTGTTTCCTTGAAGGTATAATGAGACAGATAGGGAAAAACAAATCCCCCTAAGGAAGTATCTGGGGCTATCCAGGGCCTTGAGATGGGAAGTGGGAAATATTTGACTCATCGTGGATTCCTGACCCAGCGCTGTCTGTTCTTTCTGTGTGATGTTGGGCAAGTCACTTGACCTCTCTGAAGCAGATCAGGTGAAATGAAGGTGGGATATATATGTCACTGAGCTTCTCTGGGGAGATGATATGAAAGAATGTCAGTCTCCAGTGGTGTGCTTGGCATGTGGAAGCATCAACATTATTTTCTTTCCCCCCAAAAGAGCAAGAAGACCACTTATAATCTGAAATTGGGGAAGGTTCTGAAACCACGCTGAGGGTCCTGCTGGTTCTCTAGATGAGTTAATTCATTCAGTGACTATATTTTGAGCTGTTTAGAAGGGTAAATGGAGTGCACAGAGTCTCCGCCATCAGCGATAAGGCCACTCTCATGACGGGTAATAGGGTGTGTGTGTGTGTGTGTGTGTGTGTGTGTATGTGTGTGTATGTGTGTCTGTGTGTGTGTTGGGGAGGAGGAGTGTACTTTCTTGACAAATGTCAGGAGCTCATTTCTCTTCCTGGCACATCTTTCAGTTCCACTTTCAGCTCAGCCAGACTCCCCTTTCGTACTGGAAACAGCAGAAACTCTCCCCAACCCACTCACTTGTAAGCAGCCCTCTTGTCAATGTTGACGAGGCTCACTGCAGCAATTTCTATAAAGCCAGGACAAAAGCAGCCAGTTAGTGAGTGCTGGTTTCCCATCACACCTCATTCCATCTCTGGCTCTTGAAGACACTTAATACTGTGGCACTGCTTCTTGGGGATTTCTCAGCTCCTGCTGATTCCCAAGTGATGAGGGCCTCTTGTCTGGCAGTTCACCTTCCTGTAGAGCGAGTCCAAGCTTCAGGGAGCAATAAAGGAAAGAGAAAACAGATGATTGGTTTCTGCAAATGGGCAAATGAGGCCAGAGTATGGGGACTGTCTGAAATGTAGCTGAGCATGCAGGTTCGAGTGAGGGGCCCTGAAGATCCCATCACCCCACTGAAGACCTGGAGAACTCTGGGTCCCTTGCATGTATTGCTTCTTTTGAGTCTCTCTCAACCTTTTGGTGTAGGTCCTCTGTATCTCACCTGACTCACTCAAAACCTCATTGATTGGTATGACAGAGCCATATTTAAAATCCCAGTCTCTCTTATTTAGAACTCCATACCAGTCACCTTACACCCTAATGCAGTCACAGTGGGTTTTGAAGAATATCCCTGACTTTTTCTTTCAAAGACTTAGGCTCACAGACTGGACTGGAAGATCAGAGGACAATATCTGACTCCTTTGGTGTCTACCCAGTGCACGCAATGTGCCTGGCTTCCCTTCTCAGCAATTTACCCAAATTGAATGGGCCCCCAGGTCTCGGGCACACACCAGAGCAATCTGTGTTGCTTCCCAGGTTCCTTTACAGTATAAGATACCTGTTCATTTTTAGTCAATGTTGTTGCTTGAATTAAATGTGCTTTCAACTTGGGCACAAATCACTTCTAAAGAGATAATGTCTATGAACATTTCTCATAGAATGCCCAGCTTATAGAAGATGCTCAATAAGTTCCCAGGAAGGATGACACGTTATTGACAAGCAAAACCTTAGCAAAGACAACGTCTATAGTTCTTTTTTTAAATAAGTGCTTTATTACATAGATAATTATTTCACATCTTTGTAATCCCTGGGTTTCTCCCCTTCCTAGGTCTATAGTTCTTAACCTTGTTGTACAATGGTGTCATTGGGAGATCTTGTCAAGGTATAGACACCATGGTTTCCTCTCTACTGTTTTGATTCAGTAAATCATGAGTGCAACTAAAATAGGCTCCCTAAGGGATTTTGATGTGGGGGTTCCATTTGGGTCACTGGACTGGATTCATAGATTATATGGTAGTTATATGGCATCCTCCAGCTAAGTAATTCATGCTGGAGGAGGTGATGAAGGGTAGGTTTTGTAACCCTGGAGCATGGAATGTAGGTAAAATGGGTGTTTTAGGAGGTGCAATATGGGGAGGGCAAGGTGGTCTTGGGAGTGGAAAGAAGGTACTCTAGGGGGGATACGTATAATAAAATAAATATCTTCCCAGGATTCTGTGCTTTTATGTTCGAAAGTCCTGATGCCTTTCTAGCTCTAGCCCTGTTTAATTGAAAAACTCAGTTCATCTGACTTCCTATAGGAATCCTGTCTTCATCCTTCAGGTAATTCAGTTGCTTAGCATATCCAACACCAGATGATTCTTCCATGTCTACATCCCCAATGACCAAAACAGAGTCTGTATGTGGAAAGAGCTTAATGAGTCATTGATGGTGATGGGACAGCCCATTTTCCAGAATAGTTTACAGAATTTGAGGGGCCAAATTTTACCAAAAATTTATTTTGTGCAACGCTGTCTGGGACATGCGTGCCTGGGACATGCCTCCAGCAATGTGATGAGATTCCCTGGGCCTATAAGTTCACCACTGGGGGCAACACAAGCACTCCAGAGGAAGGACTGCGTGTCCTCTTCAGGTGGAAATTGTGTGGATTCAGGCCCTGGGAAAAGCAGGGGGCGGGTAGAGATGGGAAGACTAATCAGCTGAAAGAAAGAGAGAGAGAAGAGGAGAGAGGAGAAAGGGAGAGTTTGGCTACTACTAGCTCTATTCTGTGTCTAAAATTAAATTGCATGTTTTATTGCCATCAAATACTCAGAGTAGCTCCTATTGATAAAAGTGAGGTGATTGAGATCTGGCATTCAGATAACTTATTCCAAGACACAACAGTCATTAAAGGTAAAGTTTGAAAGCTAACAAACTCATGACTGCAAAGCTAGTGCTCTGTCTTCTATACCACATGAGAGACAAAATGACCCACTTGCTTTTCTATTTCCCATTTCTGTAGCAGCAGTGAATCCTCTGGTCCATAACTACACTCCAGCTCTACTGAGCACAAGTTAAAACTTTAGAACCTTCTATCAGGTTTCTGGAAGACACCACATCCCTGTAAAATTTAGCAATTAATCTCTAACTTCCTTGTTATTCTGTTTAGGATGAACCTATTCCAGAACTCAAGGGAATCAATTCTCAGGGGCTATTTCGTTTGAAAACTCTGATTCTACACAGAGCAAATTATTTTGTTTGATATTTTCAACTTATACAATGTCATATGACCACTTATAAATATCATAAGCCCACTATCTCATTGAGACTGGTGATCTATCAATCACCAAATTAAAATAAATACAAAATGCCAAGAAAGAGAAAAGTCTTTATTGGGGGAAATAAAGTGAAAAGAAAGTTATAGAGTTGAAAAGCACTTTGTTCTCTAAACACAGACCATGAATAGACATGAGTTATGGATAAAAAGGTTTAACTTATATTGGCAGGAAGAATTGTCATAATAGTAGTGAATTTATTCATCATGGTGAAATAAAATTAATAGTAAATGCTATTATTTATCGAGAGCTTTCCCTGAATCGTGGATGCAATTAAGTGCAGCATAAGAGTTATTTCATGCTATTTTCACAATAGCCATGCAACGTTTTCAGATAAGGAAACTGAGGCATGGAACAGTTATGGATGTTGGTCCAGGTCATCCACCTGGAAAAGTAACCCTAGGATTCCAAGCCAGATTATGACACTGAGATATTAACTGATTTAGAAGTGATAGGCAGATTTAGAAGCAATTTTTTCAAATACCCCCATGATCATCTACTCTCTGCCTGGACTCAGGGGAGGCTAGGGAGCTATGGGATGGGCTGGAGAGCCTCATCCTACCAAACTCATGGTTTATTCAGAAGTTAGTCACAATTTCATTTCTGCCCTGGCCACTCCCTGCCCCGCCGTCATGGGAGAGGAGGTTTGTAACTGGGCGCCCAAGAGAGGAAGTGAACACAGGCAGGAAATGACTAGAGAAAGGATTTCTGGGACCCTGGGGCCAGGGCTTTCTTCAGGTTTCATCCTAGGGGCAGAAGGGGAGAAACAGGTTGAATGAAGGGTTTGCTGCATGTGGGGTGCATGCAGGACAATCTCCCCAGGTTGTTCTATCAACTTTGGACCCTCAGTACACCCCCCCCCCATTTTGAATGTGAGCCAGCTGGGTTTGGGGAGAGGCTGCAAACTTTAAACTGGCTGACTACATTGGATTTCCTATAAGAGATGTCAGAGAGAAACCAGGAGCAAGTGGCCAAGAAGGCCCATGAGGGCCAAGGAGTTTCAGGGAAGTTATTTTGATGCTTAGTGCCGATTCTGGATTTGCTTTCCTGGACTTTAGTTCTTTCTCCTTTCCCCTTGGGTCTTAGTGAGGTTACATGCAGCCTCAGGGACAACCATCCTCCTACTTCCTTTCATGATCAGGTATATTATAAAATGGCAAAAATCTTCCTTTCTCCTAGAACTGTAAGATTTTGTAAAGACATATCTAGTGGCAGAAACTTGATTGACATGCATGGCAATTTAGAAAAAACATAAACATGCTAGCTAACCCTCTTCTGTCATTCAAAATCAAGGCAGCTTTATAGGACCCCATGGAGACCAGGGTGTTTCCTTTTACTTTTCTTGGGTCACTTCCTATATTGGTTAAGACCTTGACTCTGGCCTTCTCAAGGCTGGAACACACATGCCTCATACTTGAGCCATTAAAAGGGATCATCTCTTGAAAAGGGGCTCATGTGTGGTTGGTACTCAAGGTGTGGTCAGGGATGAACATCCTTGTCCTCTGGACCTTGTCAGCAATGCAGACTCTCAGGCCCCAGCCTGGACTTACTGAATCAGAATCTGCGTTTTAATAAGACATCCAGGAGACCTGCAAGCACATTACAGTCTGGGAGACATGCTGATGCAGGTGGCTTTTACTTTTTCTCATCTCTCTGCTTGGAGTGGAAGTTTCCATTTGAAATTAGGTTACGGGCCTTTCAAGGAGCTACCTGCCTATACAACATTTCAAAGCGTAGGTGCTGGCCCTGCTGCCTGCCAAGGATTTGCAGGGGCCGAGAGCCTTCCATTCTTCACCGACTCTTAACCTATTTTCAATTTGCTGCATTAGAAAATGTCAATCAGGCCTCTGTTGGGCAGAAAGATGCTTTCCTTATGATGGAAGAAAAGTATCTTCACTCCAGGAAGGTGGCTGGCTCAGTGATTACTATAATTATTATCATTGAAAAATCATAAGAAAGTATTTCTACCTTCGATGAGAGGGGTTCATGCTTTGAAGGCCAGAGAAGGAGAAGAGACTTGACCTTTGAAGTGGGTAAGAGGCAGGTAGGATGGGGGGAAGACTGCAGAGGGCAGAGTCTGAGTGCCAGAGACCCAGCATGAGCAGGAGGTAGAGAGTGAGGTGTCTGTCTGGGGGGTGCTGGAGAAAGTAATGGGAGTGATGTGGTGCCTTGTACCTGTGTAGGCTTGGAGGTCTGCATTCTGCTCTGTTTTGCCCAACACTTGAGATTCCCTAGTCTGGAACCTTCACACATGTGCCCACATGATCACCTTCTTCAAGTGCCTTTTCTCACCAGTGGGAATAATGCGTGAACTATACTACCATTCTTCCACGGCTTCTTCCTCAGGTCCTCATCAGACAGCTGGAGAATTGTATCTCCCCCCCAAAGATATATTCAAATCCTAGCTCCTCGTATTTGCAAATGTGATCTCATTAGGTAATGGGGTCTTTGCAGGTATAATCAGCTTCTGGTGGGGTCATCCTGGCTCAGCGTCAATGCTAATCCAAAGATAGATGTCCTTGTAAGAGAGAAATTTGGACCCAGCAAGTTACCAGGAGACTGTCACGTGACCATAGAGGTAGAGATCAGAGGAATGCACCTATAAGCCTGGGATACCAGGGACTGCCAGGCAGCCCAGACACTAGGAAGAGGCCAGGAAGATCCTCCTTTAGGCCTGAGAGAAGGCTGGGCCTGCCTGCACTTTGACTTTAACCATGTAAGTTCCAGAACTGCAAGAATATGAATTTCTGCTGTTTTAAGTTACTCTGTTTGTGGTTCTTTGTAATGGTGGCCCTACGAAACTAATGCCAGATGCATAAAACACAGGGGATCCCTGATTTCTTAGCAGGTGGGGGCAAGAGTCTCTGTGTTTAAATTTTGAAGGGCTATTGAATGGAGAACCCTGCAGCCTGGAAAGCCACCACCCTGATTGGCACACTGGCCACATCTTGTACCTGGCCTTGCTCCTGACAACACCCGTCGACCAACTGCAGACCTTGCATGTAATTCATATAGGCCTATGGCTGTAGACTTAGGGGGAAAAACAGTTCCAGTATCTAACTTTCTCTAAGACTTTGGTCATCTGTAACTGGTCAGAGGAATGGCCTCTGGGGGCCAAATTTTAGTTATGATTTTCAAGCCATTTCCCCTATTCATGATTTTGCAATCACCGCATGCAGCCTGCTTGCATGTGCCTCAGCCACTTTAGCTTTATTTCTTTCAGACTCAGAGCCACCCAACAGCCTCCACACATGAGTCACAGGCAGCGGCCCCGGGTGGAGGTGCTGCCCGCAGCTCCCGCACCCTCCCCAGCAGGCCTCCCTTCCTCTCTGAGCTGTGCTTCATTTGCTGCCGGGCAAAACTCAGTCTTGCTGCAAATTCGGCGCCTGCCTGCGTGTGTGTAATTGGGTTGGATTTACATTAAGAGGGTTCCCTGTGGTGAAAACCACACTGCTATTTCCAATCTGAAGCTGCATAAAACATTCAATTTTCTAAGTATCCGTCATCTGTGAGCACTGTGAAAAACCCAGCCTGGCCGGATGGATGGGGGGCTCCCCCTCCGTCTGCTAACCCCCTGGTTATTTGTGCTACTAGAGGAGATAGTATTATATGGCTGTGGATAATGAGGTGTTATTCATCTAAGTAGCCCCTCATTGGTTCAACAAGTACCTTTGAGAGTCTAGTCTGCAGTTGGCACTGTTCTGGTGTCTGCTCAGAGCATACCCCTCCTCCGTTAAAGTCCTTCAAACATGGAGCTGCCCAGCTAGCTCAGTTGGTAGAGCATAAGACTCTTAAAAGTCCTGCAAACTGGCTTCTTCTTGAGTCATGTAAACTAGGGGTCAATAAGCTTTTCCTGGAAAGGGCCAGGCAGGACATATTTTAGGCTTTGTGGACTATGAGGTGTCTGTTGCTTGATTCAACTCTGCCATAGTTACTTGAGAGCAGCTATTGATGCTACAATGGGAATGGGTAAACTGTGTTCTAATAAATCTTTACTTATAAAGACTGATCAAGCTTTCTTGGCCCATGGACCAGAGTTTGCTGACCTGTAATTTAATGCCTTACTTTATCCTAATAAGCCTGATAAGCTGTTCTCTGCCTTTTTCCCCCTCTTTACCCTGTGCATACCATTCAGTCCACTTGAGCTGCCATTATGTCCTCTTAACTTCAAGAACCAAGTCCTTTCTGACTTAGGATCCTTCATGTCCTATTCTCTCTGCCTGAAGAAATTCTCTTTTCTAGGCTTTTGGCAAAGATGACTCGCCTTGGTTCTTATGATATGGTGGCATCACCTTGGACTCCAACCGCTGTGTGTGGTATAACTTTTACATTGAACTGGAAGTTCCTTTAAAAGCAATGTACCCAAAGCTTCCTTCAGTTTCTCTCACCTCAATCTGCTGTCTTCATGCTTGGCAAGCACATGCTACAGACACAAATTATCTCACTGTTTACTTATATATTGATTTTGGCTTCTGTCTCCCCACCCCTTGAATGGAAGCCCTGGAAAGACAGTTTCTGTCTGTCTCATTCTCTGCACTCTCTGACTTGTTGGCATTTATAGTACATCTCGATTTAAAAAGCAAATAGATGAGACCTCTCCACTAATCATCATTTGATCGATCAGAGACCCCCCTCCCTGCCTCAGGGAGCTTGCACTCAAGTAGCAGAGTCAGACAGGATCACTGTGCATAATGGCAGGAGAAGGATGGCGGCTGCATGTCTGAGTAATGGGGGAACAGAGGGACCCTGAGCAAGGAGGCTGCCAGCACCAGGGTAGCCCTACAGTGGGGGGAGAATAAAGCAAGGTTCAAAGGACAAAAACAAAGTGAGAAAATAGAGTATAGGGCGGGCATGTGGCAGACAGCTCCCCACCGTGTAGACAGACACAGGGAAAGGAGATGGTGACTGATACCGCAGAGCATGAACTAGGTGTCAGTTATGCATTTAGGTAGTTTTTTGCAAAGCCTTTAACTTAAACAGTATTATTGTTCTTATTTTACAGATACAGAAAATGAGGATCAGAGAGGGCAAGTGATTGGACCAAAGTCACACAGCACACAAGTCAGGATTCACATCTCAATCTTCTTTCAACTATATCCCATGACCCAAGATGTAAGGTAGAGGACAATGTGCACATTAATTAAGCTGTAATTTTCTTTTCTTTAGAAAGGTGTTTCCTTCTTTCTAGATTTTGTCCTAAATTGAATGTTCTTCATCTCTTTAATAAACTGTAAAATCCTTGGGGTAGCTCTTAGTCTCCTCCAGATGCCCCTTTCTTGAGCCCTGTTTATTACCTGGGTGAGAGAAGGAGGGGAGGGACCTTCCATGAAAGTCTTACCAGCTGCTTAGAAGAGATTTCATGATTGAATTCTTATGACAAGCACATTGGGACTAAGCATCTGTCCCGTTTGCGGGAAGAGTTGGCTGTGGTTGGAGAGGGTTAGTGACTACCCCCCCCCCCAGGCTCACAGAGACAAGAGTAGGACATGCAGTCCCCACCCCTGTGTCCCCACACCACCCACAAGGCCTCATCCTGAGGACTGACTGAGGGGGGTACCCAGGACTCAGATGGATGACAAGGCAGCTGGTGTCGCTGCCACCCAGGGCAGTGAAGGCCCCTCCTAAACAGAGACTGAGCAGAGAAATGAGAGCACACCTGTCTGAGAAGGGACATCAAATTGCCCAAGGAGAAGCTATTAGATATATGAGGAAATTCTTAGGCGATTCTTCTGGAAAAAAAAAAAAAAGGGAGTGCTTACTGTTTCCCCCTCCCCCACCCCCACTGAAGGTTCATATAAACCTTCTCCGCCATGGAGAGGAGAGGGAGCTGCCTCGAGCCTGCCGGTCTCCTTCTCCCCAGGGGGATGGGGAGTGATTTGATTCTGCCGCCTAATGTTGTTCGAGGCCGGCTTCATCTCCCCCAGTACTCATCAGAGCTGCTAATAGGCCCTTCAGAGCTCATAAAGGGATGACCAGATCTGGGGCTGGGGGACTCCAGCTCATTTATCTTCCGCAGGCCCCATCAGATGTGATTTTGCGTGCTGACGGCTGTATGCTCGAGTGTGGTCTGGCCCGTGTCTCAGACACCTGCTGGCGGCCTGGCCGAGGCCCCCAGGAGGCCTGAGGCCTCTGACCCCCCGGGTCTCGCTATTCTGACACGGCAGACAGACACTTACCTGCCAGCCGTATCGATCTGTGGACGAGAAAATAAAAGCATTTAGGGCTGGAAGGGAAGGTGAAACCTACTAATGGGAGTGTCAGTTATGGCTTCCGGGCCTCAGCCTGCGGCAGTGGCTCTGGAGTGCAGGGGTGTGTACACCCGCCCCGTTCCCTTTGCCCCTTGATATGTCTGCATCAATCAATTTGTGAGCTTGTGCATGGAGAGAATGACAAACAGACATCAAGTTACAGAGACGCCTAGATGGCTTCCCAGCACATGTTTACCAAATCTGTATTAGCACCTTTTAAATAACGAGTAGCATTCTCCAACCTTGCAGACAAATTATTTTTAGTTGAAAGTTGGACTCATCTTTTACATAAACATCTCTTATTCCTTTAATGAGAAGAGACAGTTTGCCTAAAAAAAAATAATTGGGGAAATTCATCAAATAGATTTAACCCACGTGGTTTTCAATTAAATGGAATGGTGAAGGCAAGGGGAACAATAATCACTAGCACTTACCGTCTGCCAGGTGCACCAAGATCACTTCATTCTCATAACAGTCTCCAAGACAGGCACGGTTAATGACACCATTTTATAGAGGAGGAAGCCAAGGGTTAGAGAATGTTCTGGTTAGCTCGTGGTGTATAACCGACTGTCACCCAACTTGAAAGTATAGAACATTCATTTCCGTAAGCCCACAGACTGCAGCTTGGGAACTTGAGAAAGACACAGAGGGACAGTTTCTCCCTGAAGTTTCTGGCCTCAGCTGGACCTCACCGAATGGCCAGTGGAACACAAACAGCTGTCGTTTGGAACAGTTGAACTGGGGGATTCAATTCCAAGATGGCTTCCTTGAGCCATGCCTGGTGCCTGGATTGGGACTGGCCTCAGCATGGGCTCCACTGGACCCACAGATGAGACCCTGCCCGTGGTCACTGCAAGAGGGTAGCTCAGGCTATCTTCCTTGGTGGCCTGCGACTCCAGAGTGAGTGATCCTAGAGAATGAGCAGATGTTGCATGGTCTTCAATGATGTAACTTTGAAGGTCACATAAGATCCATCCACTGAACTCCACAGGTCTCAGTCCGAGTCACTTGGACTAAAAGGAAGGGAACATCCTCTCCACCTCTTGGTGGGACAAGGGTCCAAGAACTGGGTATTGTGTTTTAAAACTACGTCAGAGGAATTAAGTAGCCTGCCCAGGATTTCAGAGCTAGGGAGAGGAACTACTGGGGTGTGAGTTCAGATAATGACCCCAGAATCTTCTCTTTTACTAAGTATGTGATGGCTCGGCATTGCTGGGTGTGTCATAGATGCTAAGTGAGTGGTAGGATACAATTTAATTTACGTTGTCAATCTGCATGGCAGGCAAAGCAATGGGTCAGGAGAACCAAACTCCAGATGAAAGGGAAGTGTCGGGAGTGTTTACCATTGAGTGTTTTTTTACCCTCAGAATTACAGCTGAGGTGCCTTCAGACTCGGGAGGAACTGGAGTCTTTTATTTACCTAAGTTTTGGCTTTTTACTTTGTGGAAATGTGCTTGCTCTCGTCATTAAAATTCTCAGGGTGGCCAGGGGCTAGCCAGTTGGTTTAAAGAGGCTGTGGCTGTTTCCAGAAACACTAGGAGAACCCATCAGACTGGGGTGGGGGCTGGAGTTTGCCAAGAACTTATGTGGTTCCACAGAGCCTGTGTCTACATGTGCTCAGCCCAGAACTGGCCTCAGGGCTTGTAGGAGGGAATAGAGTGTATATCCAGGGTGGCTGGGCTGGGCTTGGAGTTGGCAACCTCCTTGCAAAATCGAAGGGTCTTGCTGGTGATACTTGTTGCATGTCCCTAAGGGAGGCAAGATTTTAGGGGTGACTTCTGAAGGAGCAAGAATGGGGAGGGACAAAGAGAGATGAAGAGACAGATCCCCAAGATCCAATGTTTGGCTGAGAGTCTTAATCCAAGTTTTGGACCCAATGCTTTGGCTTTGCCTTTGATTGGCATCTGGACCAAAGGAACAACAACTGGCCAGACCTGTTTCAGCCAGCCAGGGCAGGGAAGCTTCTCACCTCACCCGAAGAGGCAGGTTTATTCACAGCCAACAGTCAGCTTCCCTGGAGGCTGGAAGGTTGTGCCAGGAGGCAATCTGGTGGTCTCCCTCGCATGCTCTGAACTCCTAGCTCTGGGAGTAGCCTGAAAGCCAGTAGGACTGGGTTGGGTTGCTGGAGGCTCTGATGAGCAGAGTTTTCTCTGTTGGTATTTGAGTGGCAGAGTGAGGTCTTTCTCGTTGAGATGGAGCATAGGCTTCTCCCATTGCAATAATTGTGGAATCATCTGACACTGAGGGTTTACAAAGCTCCTTGGCATGATGCTAAGAATTTTCTCTTGCTATAGATTCTCCTAAGATCAGAATTTCAGTAGAAGTCATTTTTGGGGAAGTCAATTGTTGATAGGAAAGTAAAGGAATGATATTAAAAACCAAGGTAGCAAGAAAGAGGCTAGCATCAAGCCAGCTAGCTGAGTGGGTGGTTGGCGCTTCCTTGTGGAAAAGTTCTGGGACACAGTGCTACACATTTTGGAATTTTCCTACCTGGGAGTGAGGGAGTTGGTGTTTTACCCCCAACCAGGTGCCAAGGACACAGGCTCAAGTCTACTCCTAGAGGTAGAATTCCTTAATTCCTAACTATCTGTGTGTCTATACTACATGCATGTACATGCACACACACATACACCCCCCCACATGCCTAATGCCTACACATACCACACAGAGTTATCTACTTATAGATGCACTTAAAAAATTTTTTTGCATACAATTTCAGGTGACTCTTGGACTCCTATGACCCTTAACAATCTCCATTCTCATATGTTTCTGGGTCTAAGATTCTAAAATCTATGAACTAGAGATTTTCACTGTCTCTCCCTATTTTAGAAACCTAGAGCTTGAAATGTAGGCAATGACTGGTCTTCTCTGGGGTGTGTTTATGCATAACCAAGCTCTGGACTAAGCGCTCAGGAATTCCTTACATCTCCTGCAGGGGGCCCTGCTGTTCTCTTCCATGATTAAGATACCATCTGTTCCTTTCAGCCTGGAGAAAGGGATGGGGGTCTGTCAGTGAGGCCTTGAAGGAACATGGCATAGGGGAATATGGTTCTTAGGATAGTGGCATTCTGGGTCATTTTTTTTTTTAATTTTTAATTTTCTGTTTTGCTTGAGCAATACATTCTCTTTTTTTTTGTTTTGTTTTGTTTGTTTGTTTTTTGAGACCAGGTCTCGCTATTTTTGTCTGTGGAACCGCAGGCTCACATTGCCCAGGGTACCACAGACTCAAGCAATCCCCAACCTCAGTTTCCCAGGTAGCTGGGGTTACAGGCGTGTGGCACCACACCCAGCTAACTTTTTGGAACTAGGTCTGGCTATGTTGCCCCGGGTGGGACACAAACCGCGATCCCTGGTTCCCGCTGCAGCTTCCTAGGCTGCCACTTACAGGCATGTGCCACCGTACCCAGCCCTGTTTTGCTTGAGCAATACATTTTAAAAAAATCTCCAAGAGATTAGAGGTCAGAAGTTATCTTCATTTTCAGCTTGAACAAACAAGCAGACAAAACTAAATATTCATAAACAGTGAGTTTATCTTTTGCTTTTCACCAGTAGATTTTTTTGCCTGTGTCTATTTTTTTTATTACAGTTCTTTTCCATACGTATCTTTCAAATGCTAAAGACAAGACCACATACTCCTACCCACATGCAATGGGATCACCTGTGCTTCAGTTCCTAGAGCTGTTCCTCTTTCCAAGATCTGCGATGCTCTTCTCGACTCTCTGCCTTGTGTTGGCTGTTTCTTCTGCCTAGAATGCCCTTCCACTAAGTACATCTGCCCTGGAAACTTGTTAGACCCAATGGAGAAGTCATCTCCTATAACCTCTGTGACTCCATAGAGAGGCATCTCCTGTCCTCACCAGTCCAGTGTCCTGTTGTCCAGCCCTTTGTTAAACTACTTCTCAACTTTAATTTTTAGCTATTTGTTTCCATGTCTGTCTCTCCCTCTGAATCCTTGAATCTTGGTGGACAGGGATGATGATTTATGTATTTTTTTAGTTGTGAAAACCAATGACAATCTGGCACATAGTTTAAGCCTAATTGTACGCTGAGCCCGTGCAATCACTCCTGTAAAGTGATCTGTAGTTCTGATGTGGAAGGTGGGTGATACCCCAGTCCCATGATCTCAGAACCTGGACTAGCAATTCTAGGAATTGTTCTGACTCATGGAGCTGAGTCCTTTCTCCTTGCAGTCTGCTACTCTCACAGATTGCTCCCATTCTGCCTACTTGTGTAATTTTGAGGCTGAAACCTTTGGTTTTTCAACACTCACCTCCCCTCTGTTCCTTTCCTTTCCTCTGTACAAAAATGAAAGCAGAGACCTTTGGACTCAATTCTCCATACTCATGATTAGATATGTTGGTTGAATGCTTATATTCTACCTGAGATTGTGTTAACCACATTCATTAATCAACTCAACTCACTTTGTTTTCTCAAGAGCTTTCTTCATTTATTCTCTCACTTATTTATATATTTCAGAAATATTAGTTGAATATTTATTATAGAGTAACACTATACTAAGCACTGTGATGCAACCATGAATAGGATGGAAAAAGGCCCTTCTCTCTTAGCACTTGGAGTCTAGTATGGAAGACAGAAAATGAGCTGAGAACAATAAATTAAGAGGATAATTTCAGAAGGTGGTGAGTGTTACAAATGACGCAAAGATAGTACCCATGATAGAGATGTAAGTACACAGTGTGGTCAATCTCTGAGTCAGGGAAGAGGGAAGTTGGAGGATGGCACAGCCAGGATTATTGCTAAACACAGAGCCTTTCCACTTTTTATTCCATTGGCTAAGAGCAGTTATGTGATCAGAGCTAATGACCAGAAAACTGGAATATGCATTTCTTGGGTCATACAGAAGAGAGATATGAAAAAGGATTTGGTAAACACTATAAAAACAGCCACTTCTGACATTTGAGATGAGACCATAGAAATCGTATGCAAGAATTTCAAGATAGAAAGAATCCCACATGGAAAGACTATATAAACTGGGGAAAAAACAGCTTGGCCTATTTGATGACTAAAAGCATGTTATTATGGCTGGCACATAATAAGCAAGGAGGAGTACACTATGGAATGTATTAGGAGAGGTTGGCAGGAACCAACCAGGATTTGATCCTGAGAGCTGTGAGAAGCCACCAAAAGCTTTTAAGCCAGGAAATGTCATGTTCATTTTTGGAAGCTCACCTTAACCTTGGTGTGGAGAAAGGTCTGTAGGGATCAATAGAATCAGAGAGCCCACTCATTTGATGTTATAGAGTGCTAGGGAAGAGGTGCTGGTGGTTCAGAACAGGTGGTCAAGCGAGACACTGTACCCACATTGTGTAAGACAGTAGAGGAAAAAAATGGGAGGCAGGATGTTGGTTTGGAGGAGTCAAGGATGCGCTTTCTCAACAGTGCAAGACTGACAGGACCTTGAAGGAGAAGTCACAGGAACTCTGGAACGAATGGGCACTCCACTGACAGTGCTTTGCCTTCCTGTTGGATGAAAGCCTCAGTCTTTAATGTCTCTGGGTTTTGCAGGAGGGTTTTGAAATTCTAGTTAAAAGAGCACAGACATTCATATCATACAGATATGGGTCTAAATCCAGGCTTCACTGCTGCAGGTGTTTGAGACGGGGAAAATGTAACTACCAGCTTCAGTTCCTTATTAGTAAAACACCAACAGTATCAGTCCACTTGGCTGCAGTAACAAACATCCCCAAAGCTCATGGACTTCCAACAAACTTGTGTCATTCAGCTGTAGGTTGACTTGATGATCCTATGAGACATTGCTCTCTCATCCAAGGACCCAACTGTGAGCCTGCCACAGCACGCTTTTTGCCATGCTGTTCTAGGGCAGAAGGAAAGAGTTAAAGAGAAAGTAGAAACTTGTAAGCCTCCCAGAGGTTCTTCAACATGCAAACAGCACATGTGTTTTCATTTCACTGGCCTAAGTCACATGACCCAATTGATCACTAAGAAGCATAGTATATTCTGTCTTACCATGAGTCACATGACAAGGTGAGAGTATATAGTTGAGAACATTGATCCAATCTGTGGCATCTACCTTGCAGAATGACTGAAGGAATTAAGCAAATTACATGTAAATTTTGCTCAACTGTATATGACACAGTAACCACTTTGTAGAGGCCAAAGCTTATCAATAGATTGATTTTAATATATATTTGCAAACAGAATTAAAATGTGCTACTTTTCCCCTTATGCCCTCTTCTTCTCAATAGCCACCTTATTCACATAATTAGGAGCATCAAAAGTGCTGGCCATATGCAAAACGCTAGCTTTCCATGGTAGGAAGACCATGGCTTGGAACTCAGTTAAGTGCTTATTATTGATGTGACTGGTGGAGATGACTTGCCTGCTCGGAGCCTTGCTCAGTCTGTTTACTTATAAAATGGAGAAAAGCCCTGATCTTCTGCTGACCAGAGACACTCAGATTTGACCTCTCTTTTCATAATAAATTTTTCCGAGTCTTCGGCAAGTTCATAGGTGGTCTTCTGACTTTTCTAATGTGAAGCTGAAGACCTCATGGACACTCCAGGCCCTTAAAGAAAGTAACCCAGGAGGGTCTCTTCAATTATGAGGTCATCTGCTGGGCACGGTGGCTCGTGCCTGTAAGCTTCAGCCTATGAAGCGGCCAGGGCTAGAGATCATGGTTCGAGTCCCGCCTGGGGCCCGTAGCGAGACCTAGTTCCAAAAAAAACAGCTGGGCGTGGTGGTGCGTGCCTATAATCCCAGCTACCTGGGAAGCTGAGGCTGGGGATTGCTTGAGTCTGTGGTACCCCGGGCAACGAGAGCCTGCGGTTCCACGGGCAAAAATAGCAGGACCTAGTCTCAAAAAAAAAAAAAAATGAGGTCACCATTGCCTTCACTGCACAAAGGGCTAGGCCTCTTCCTGGATTGTGAAACAGATGGGCTTGTTGAGATTCTTTGAGTAGCCATGCTGTTCCATGCTTTCTGATGCTGTCCCCTCCACTGGGTGCAGGGTAGTGACATGATGCTGGACATGATGTTTCCAGATTAGGTTTGCCTACTCACACCTGATGGTGTATGTTAATGGCCAGAGCACTGACGTGGGAACCTGTCTGCTTGCGTCAATCTCCAGTCTCAGTAGCTCAGCTCAAGGTTCACTGGGGAACCCAATGAAGTATTAAGGCAAGTAAAGACCAGCCTGCTGTGAATGATATGCTAAAGAGAGCTCATGTCATCCTGAGATATCAGTTAAATTACCTGTGGTCAGGCAAGAAGGTAGCACACTTACATTTGCATTTTAGAGTAATTTATTTTATGGTTGTAAGGGGAATGGATGGGAGAGAAAAGGCTAGAGAGTGATGTGATAGCTCAGCTATGAGAGGAGATGCTTGGTTTCCAAGAAAGCTTTCTGGTAAATTTTAATACCATTTCTTAGCTGGACTTTTCCTTTGCTAACAACTTGGGAGTTCTGCAGTACTTAGGTCTTGAGGAGACACATTCTCCTCTGATGTGCTGCTTCTCCTAGAGTGTCCAGTCTGTGGCTTTGTCTGTGGGCTTTGTTACTGGTTCTCTATGAGATGAGCACAAATGTTGAGAATAAGCATTCATAAACTTTAACAGGGATTTGAACCCCAAGAAAGCCGTCATTCTTTTTCTAGTAACTCATGGTTATTTTATCTTGCTTGTGTAAAATAAAAGCATGGGTAGGTAATGGATTGGAATGAAAATAAACACACAACCCCATAAAACCAGATCTTTACCAGTGTACTGATGGAATGTCCCCTCTGAAGTCTCTGCCTTTTTTTTTTTTTTTTTTTTTTTTGCTGAAGTTGGAGGGTTTTACTTATTTTCTGGATTTTAGTGAAATCCGATTACAACCAAGTTGAGCTTCAGGTACTTCCAGTTTTTTACTTGGAGAGTATTTTTTGGACCTCAATATTCAGTTTTCCTCTGGTTATAAGGCTGCCGACATTTTGTCTGGATAGGGAAGGACCATTTAAATGTTTAATGCCACATTCTCTCCTATCCCCCCCCCCCCTTTCTGTCTCTCCCTCCTTAATAAACTTTACTTTTTAAAATTAGCTTTAGTTTACAGAAAAGTGGAATAGATAGCACAGAGATTTCTCATACCTCCCCTTTCTCTGCCACTTAGGGTTCCTTACTATTAAATCTCTCATGCATATGGTCCATTTGTTACAATTGATGGGTCAGAACTAATCTATTATTATTGTTGTTATTGTTACTATAATGAAAGCCTACAATGACATCAGGCTTCACTAGGGCTTGGTACATTCTAGGACTTTTGGTGACAGTATAACAGTGTGTGTGGCATCACTGATTTCCTACAGTGATTCCCTACCCTCAAGTTCCTAGCACTCCACCTTCCCATCCTTCCCTAACCTCTTACAACTGATTTTTTTTCTATTTCTATCATCTCACTGTTCCAGAAAATCACAGTATATAGGCTCTTCCATGTCACCTTGTTTCCACTTTGCCCCCCCCCACTGCTCATATTCATAGCTCTCCTCCTTCATCACAACACACACAGACACACACATACAGTCTCTAAAATAGAGTGCAAACGTTGAAAACAGAGAAACGTTTCCCCTTATCCTTAACTTGACTTCCAAAATCATGGCATCTGAAAGGGTGTGTTGGGGGGGGGTCACTCTCTCTTCAGTCTCCTGTCAGGAGACTGAGTCTTCACCACTGGGGAGAGCAGGTCCCCTCCCCCCTGAGGCTGGCTCACTCTTGTTTTCCTAAAAGCCCAAGTCAGAGCGGTAATTACCTTCCGTCTGTTCTGCTGCCTTCAAATTATTTTTGCCACCTTCATAGCAACTGCTTCCCACTTCTTCTCTCCACTGTGATCCTCTACAGAGCACAGGGGACCTGTCTCTTGACTCTCAAAGTTTTGCTTCTGATGTTACAAAGTCCCCTTGAACTGGCATTTACAGACACCAGCAAAGCCTGAGTGTCTTCACATGGCTGACACACCCTGGGGGCAGGGTGTTTGCAATTACAGCCCCAGCCAGCTATGGGATCAGAGAGGCCTGGGCCCGGGAGCCTCACTGAGCATCTTTGATGAGCACAGGTCATTATCATAAATGTTATGCGGGATGCGGAAAAGTCCCGTGGCAGGAGTGCTTTCCTCCCTTTATCTTGTCAGCACTGTGAAGACAGACACACATATACATTCATATATGCAGAGACACCTAGCGGGCCTGACTAAGGAAGAGGAAGTGGAGTTAGACATGATTTCTCGCACTTTCCAGCACAACCTTCCACTGAGCCTCTGTCTTCTCAAAGTCTCCTCTTTCTCTTGGGCAGCCTCTCCAATATCAGGGGACCTG
Source organism: Uropsilus gracilis (assembly GCA_004024945.1). Taxonomy (NCBI): domain Eukaryota; kingdom Metazoa; phylum Chordata; class Mammalia; order Eulipotyphla; family Talpidae; genus Uropsilus; species Uropsilus gracilis. The sequence goes on from PVHY01008191.1 coordinate 20,153, forward strand.
AATGTAGCTTGATCCTACATTGGAGGACATGCCTCTTTTCCTCCAGTTTTGGGTGCCAACTTGCCTCCCCCCATCTATATAGTTTGCTGTGATTTAGGATTTCACTGTATGGAGATATTTTCTGTCACTTTTGTTTCTTGCTGGGAAAATAGAAAATGCATAGCTGCGATTCCATTCCTTACAGTGGGAGAGTGTTTTGCTGGGGAAACTGCCTTTTTCTTTGTTTTCCACTTTGTATTGTGTATGTGTGTGTGTAGTGTGCAGCACATGTATGTTGTATACGTTATGTGTATGTGGTATGTGTGGTGTATATGTGGGATGTGCTGTGTGTACATGGTGTATATGGTAGTTTGTGAGTGATGTGGGTGTACGTGTGGTATGTGAACATATCTATGTGGTATGGGTGTGTAGCATGTGTGTGTGGTGTGTGTGGGGTATGCATGGCATGTGTTGCACATGTGGTACATGTGTGTGGTGTATGTACACGGTATGGTATGTGAGTGATATATGTGGTGTGGTATGTGTATAGTGTGTGGTGGTATTTGTGTGAAGTGTAAAGTGTTTGCATATGTAGTATGGTCTTAGTGTGAGTATGTCTGTGTTCCATACTACAGGGAGTTGATAATCACCCTTCAGGCTTGTTTGGTAAATCTATGTCCCCGTGTGTGGGCCCAGTGTCCCCTGAAGAAAGGAGGCACACCCAGCATTAATGATCTGGGGACTGGGCCATGTTAGTTAGACAATTCCCTCTTAGGAAGCTTGGCGAGAGACCTCCCAGTCTCTCCACTTTCGTTTCAGCCTTTGAGAAGACTTGATGTCTTTAGGGCGGCCCTGGGGTTTCAGGCCTGAAGATGGATGATCTCCGTGACGGGGAGGTATGATAGAAATGAGGAGGAAGCTCCTCTGTTGTGTGCCACAAGCCAAAAAGGGGAAACCACCAACATCTTGTGAATGTTTCTGCTTATTTCTTGCCTGTTCATCCCTTCAGCTGACATAAGCCCTTAGGAGAGGACTCACCAGCACCTTAGAAACTTGTCACAAAATTGGTGAACACGAAACCCAGGGAAAGATCTCCTTTTAACATTTCAGGGCACTACAAAAAATGTCTCTAAGATCAGCTAGAGCATCAAGGAACGCTTTAAAGCTGACGTTTCTCAAGCACGACATTTTCCTGTAGTCAAGATATGAATCTGAAAGCATCCTTGTAAGTGACACCACTCTTGCTTCCATTTTCAGGCAAGGGGACCATACACTTGGAGCTATGTTCCCACTCCCATCTTCATTTGACAACCTCTATTTTCTGCAATTCCTAGAAGATTTGTACTGCATGTTAAAAGAGGATGTCGAAGATTTTTGTTAAAATTTTGCAACATGCAAAACACCTTCTCCTAATTGGTCTAACTGGATGGCTGAATTCGGTACAGAAGGAAGACAGGGTTTTATTGCTGTTTTTTTTTTTTTTTTTTTTTAATTTTTGAGAGCAAGTCACTCAAGTCCATGGGGGATTATGCGATTTGGAAACCATATACCAATAAGGGGAGGAGGACGGACTCAAATGATTTTAAATCCAGGGCTCTTTCTTCTGGTGCTAACTCAGAATACTGTGAGTAAGGAAGTGCCCAAGACTGGAACAGGGTTTATCAGCACAACCTAGGATATAGGGGGGACCTGAGCCCGGTACCCTGCAAACCAGCTAAGATAAGACTTTTTCGTTGCCCATGAAGCTGCCTCTGACTGTGTCAACAGTCTCAGTATGTCTATTAGTAGTCTCTTCCAGGAAGCCAACATGATGTGTGGTTGATGTGGCTACTCTGACCCTACACCTGCTCCTGCCAGCTCATGCTAGACCAAGGGGAACATCTGCTGTTTTTTCTGTTTCAAGGATCTCAATGATCTGTTTCAGCCCCTGCAGCCTAACAAGCTAGCAAGTCCAGCGCTCCAGAGAGGAGAAGAGGCATTTATGTCTGAGGACCTTGACAACTTCTGTGAGAAGGAATTACCTGCTAAGCATGGTCTCATAGGTTGCCTGAGGACAAGCTGAGGAAACATAAGCCGAGGTTCTTTGGAATCGTCATAAAATTCCAAGACAAATAGTTTTCAGGGGCTGGGATTTTATTCTGCATCGAACACACACTCAGGGGTAATGCACATTTTCCCTTGGTCACAGGTCCTCATCTATAAAGCAGGGGGTATGGGTTTGGAAGACTCCCCCATATCTTGTCACAGGGGAGCTTAGGTTCAGAGTGACAGTCTTAGGCTGACAGGGAGTGGAGTGGAGACAGGTTAGGAACTGAGAAGCTTAGGCTTGATGCAGGCAGGATGAGATAGGGCTTGTATAAGACAATAGATAGGGGCATGGTGACCAGGCTAGGTCTGAGCCAGTTCCTAAAGAAAGTTGGGGGCTGAAAAGGACAGTCGGAGTCTCCTAGGAGTGCAGTCAAGCCAGGTCAGGCTTCGGGCAGGCCGCCTGTTTTGGGGAATGGCATGAATGTGTGGGGAGAGGCTGTTAAGGCCAGACAGGTGTCAGGACTCAAGCCAAGTGGACTGGAGGTCAGGGTGGGACTTCAGAGCTAAACATGGTGCCTGAGTGCAAAGCAGGACTGAGTCAAGACCCATTCACCCAGGTGACCCTGAGAGGCTGCAATGGCCACAGACAGACCCACTCTGGGTCCAGGAGATTTAAGACAGTATGCATTTAAGACAGCAAGTTAGTCTAGGGCAAGTATAGAACTGCCTTGGTTGGAGAAGTGAGATAGCCTTAGAGAGAAAAAGCTATTTTTATTTTAATCTAAGTAAAAATAATCATAGCTACCCCATATGTTTGCTTTTTGGGTACCTCACCTGCATGAACTCACTGGCAGGCTACCTCTAGAACTTTTACTTGTTAACTATTTAGTTGTAGTCAAAAGAAAAAAAAGATGTGTGTCAAGATCAAAATATGACAATGTTGTTCCCTTCAGTTCTGATCTAGACCACCATTTGAAGTCACTGCTGAATATAGTGTGACAGGGACTCCTGGACCCTTCTGATGGTTACATCAGTGTGCATCTCACCATCAGAACTTCCTGTTCCAGAAAAAAGTCACCCCACCTAGTGACTTTCCAGTTATCCTGCATCTTCCCAGTAAAGAGTCTATGTCTGCAATCTGGCTGTCACTCCAGGCCCCATTCCTCAGACTCACACACAGATGCCCTCTAGGCCTTGATGTAGAGTGACTATGTGGAAAGCAATGGGAAATTTAAAAAATGATAATAGACATTCAGTCACATTGATCATGTATTTGATGACACTCTTTGGGAATGATGTTTCAGACATGTCCAACTTTTTATCCTTACTGATAACTATACTATGACCTCTTGGACATCACTCTCCAATCTCCCACAATGAAAATTCCCTAGCCTAGCCATCGGGAGCTCTTTAATAGCTGCCCAATGTGCCTTCCTGCTCTGCTCTTTTCAATCAGTCCTTTGCTCCAACAGCATCAAAATCTTCCTGCTCACAATCACCCAAGGACTCCCACCTCCTACAGATTAATATCTAGAACCCACATCCCACACCAAAATCCCCTAAGAGTTACCTTTGAACAATCTGTCCAACCTGAGCTTTCACTCACAAGTTCCACAATGTCTAACAGACACCATTACATCACCAAATCCCTCAAAATATCCTTTCTCATCTCCCCTGGTGAGTCACCAGTATTGAAAAGCTCATCTTCCTTTTCAGAGTCCAAATCAAAGGCCAGATCCTCCAAGAAGCCTTCTTATACCTCTAACCTCATGTCCTGCCACCATAAAGGTCACACCCACGTTGACGTACCTTCAGCATTTGCACCTCCCAGAGTTGTCTGTGTTGATGTCTGCCTTCACCATGGGTTGGAACCTCAGGGGTGAGTCATCATACTCGCTCACACAATAGGCTCTTAGTACTATGGTTCATGGCAACAATGCTCCAATTCTTCACCTCTCTTTACACCCTTTGTTTGCTTTACAATCTGGAGGTACTCATCCTTCCAACTCTGACTCTGAATTTGGCCCTAATGTTTGGCCAAGGGAATGAGGGGGAATGATGGTGTGCTGGTTCTAAATTCAGCTCAAAGAGACATTGCCTAGTTACAGTTGCTTTCTTGCAACTCTGCTATTACCATAAGAATATATCTGGGGTAGTCTGGTGGAGGAGAAGGAACAGAGCTGAGCTCCCCATTTGCTGTAGATGACAGCAGTGTGGACAACCAAGCAACCCCCAGATAGATGATCATGCCTGGTCAGAGATCATGGGTGCCTTAGATAACCTCCCAACTGAGAAGATGAAGAAAGAAGTCTTTTTATTGGATGTTACCAAGGTAATACGGGTGCTGGTGATATGGTGTTCCTTTAGCCAGAGGTCTCTAATACAGGTGGCAATTTGAACCAAAGTGCCTGCTGCTATTTACAGGTATTGCTGGAGAGATAAGAAGCAGATCTCTTCCCTAAGAGTCTTATATAAAATGGTGAAAATCTATAGTTACAAACCCATATACACATCTATATCAACTATGCAGTGGTTAAACAAAAATTCTATATACATATAATATATAAAACTATATAAATATATATAAATATTAAAATATCTGAATATATATATTTACATATAAATATATAGAGAGCACACATGTAAATATTCAATATATATCCTTTATAATGTACATAATGTATAGATTATATGATGTGTGTAAGTGTAGAAATAGTTTGTGTATATTAATATATATTGTGTGTAATATATAATATGTATATATATTATGTGCAAATATATAATATATGGAGTGTTTTACTACATAGATGACATCTGTGTATTTCTGTATGCATTTCTGAAAGGACTCAAAAGAAACTGGTAAATTTTTGAGGAGTGGGATAAGGGAGTAAATGAAAGCATTTCAAGTTATTTTTAATATTCTTTCCTGTATTTCCTCACTCTTGCAATGACTGTATCAAAATTGAATAACTAATAATCTAATTAAAATAAATAAAATAATCCATGCCAGTTGTAGATTGCTTAAACCTGTAGAGAAGAAAGAAGCAAACTATTTTGAAAACTCTGCAACTTTTTCTTTATGAATTCTCATTCTGCTTTTATTATTAGGATGCCTCCATCTGGAGATGAAACAAATACATTCTTATGCTTTTGCCAGTTCTCTTAACATTTCATCTCAGTATTATTGGAAACTTTAATCAATTTAAATCAAATTAAGTTAATTATATAAGTTTAGAGGAAGAGATACTATCTTATTGTAACCCCAGTATACTTAACCAATCATTCATGCTATATTTATTTACTAATCTTACCCCATACTTTGGAATTGTTTAATACTGTTATTTTTATTCTTCATTTGAGTTGCTGTAACTTGATAGTAAGTCTGACATCTGGTAGGGCAGATTTCACCTTTTTAAATTTAGTTTAATTTTTTTTTACATTTTTAAGTAATTCTCATGAATTTGTTATGTCTTGATGGATCAGAAACAACCTGTCAAGTTTTCAACAGAGATCAAAAAGGGATTGTACTTCATTAAAATTTGGGAGTTTCATTCCTTCCCTTTTTACCTCTTCCTTCTTCTTTCTCTCATCTTCTTTTCTCTACATCTCCCCTTCTTTGTCTTCTTATCTTCATTTTCATTTCTCCTTCTCTTTATAGATTATTATTAATTATAATAAACAATTAAAACATACAGAAAATAATATGACAGGAAATTCTTTTATATATTTAAAACTTTTGTACAAAATGCGTCAGGCTAACTATATCTTTTTGCAACTTGATTTTCCTTTTGGTTAACAATATGTAATTTTTCTTCAAAATCATCTTGCCTACGCCTTGTCTGGTTTACTCTTGGATATTTGCAAAGTTTCCTTTTGTTTTACTGCTAATGTCACTTGACTCAAGCTTTGTAGACTAGAGGTGAAGCTGATATCCTGAATGAGATCAGTCTTCTGCTCTCTTGGGTTTACCTGATGGTGTGCATTCCTGGTGAAGACTCACTAATGCACAGGAGAGCAAGTCCAATGTCAGTTTCTCCCAGACATCTGAAGAATTCCCATTTCATTGCACTAACCTGGACTCCATGCTGTGGGAATGCCTTTGCTCAAGACCTCTGCTTTCCTACTGGGATCTCTGCTGGGATCTCCTGCAGGAGCTTCTGTCTGTGATCTTCCTAAGACGACTAGGGCTTGACCAGAAATTCCTTGTCTCTTGAATCTAGAACTATGCCTTTGCAGGGAATTGTGGTCACAGTCTTACCCTGAGCCAGTTAGAAACCTTCATTACCTAAACTCTGCAAGATCCAGATTTTTCCTGATTGTGTCTCCTTAGATATCTCCAATCTTAAACTGATATTGAGCCTATCATATTAAAGATGAGCTATTGTCTCATCAGCTCTTTTGGGGCTGTGGCCATTCATTTTCTTGCCTTGCATCCCTTTGAATTCTCCCCCCTCCTTTCATCCAGGTTCAGTTTTTCTCTTCTACTTCATAACATCTTGGTACAAACAGATACATAATTAAACTATACTAACTAGTGAAAGCATTTTTTCCCACATGCTTACCATGAATTATTGGGGCTGATTTATTAGAAAACTATGCTAAGAATAATTTAGAGGTAATGTCTGGATTCAGCTGCAAAGAACTATCTGCCACTGCCAGGTGAAGCAGACGTGATGATGCTTACTTAGGCTTTTGCTATTACTTGTTTTATGACATCCACGATGAGAATTGATGATTGTAAAACCTTTGACTATGAATAAATATGCATCCAATAAAGCTGTAAGCAAACAACAAAAGACAAAAGAAAATAAAATCCTGTGTCATCAAGGTTAGGTGTGGCATTATTTTACTTTTTCCATATATTCACGAATCCACAATGGTATATTGTATGCCTTTGTATTGTATTTCTTTTGTGTAAAAAATCCAGATGATTATATGTATAGAAGAATGCAAAGATAGAGGACAGTCCTTGGAGCTATTTAATATGACATATTATGTCTTCTAGAGATGAGGCAGCTCTATCTTCTCTGTTGCAGTCTCTTCTGGCATGTTGGAACACTGGCCTGATCAAGAAGTAGGGCCTATGTCTACTCCCTTAAATCTGGTTGGGTCTCTGTGACCACTTCAACCAAGAGAATACAGGAGAAGTTATACTATGTGACTTTTGAGGCTAGATGTTAAGAGTGTCATGCATTCCCATCTTGTTCCTTGTGGGGTTTGGCTCCTCCAGTTCTCTTAACATACTTCTAGTTAGACCTTTAGGGAAATCACCTGAGGAAGAGCTGATACCCACTGACCCACTATATTGGCTGAATTCCCCACCATAGGAGTGAGATATCTTGTAAGTGGCTTCACCAGCACCAAGTCCAGTGGCTTCATCCTGTTACCAAAACCACCTCTTTCCTATCTCCCTTCCTCACAAATAGTTCAGCTCTGGTTTGGAAGCTGTAGTATAAGAAAGTTTTGCCTAAGTTTTGCATAATTCAGATGCTGAAAAAATATGTGGTACCTTTTTTCTGCAAGATCCTTGCCTCTTTTTCAGCTGGCTCATGAACTTTCTTCTCCAGCATTCCAGGAATACTTATTATGAGGTTTCTAATTGTCCTCTAACCACCGCAAAACACTATTTCTTTCAAATAAAGTTTTCCCGCTCATATTCTTTCAAGTCTACAGGTTGTTTCACTGAAACAATCTTCTATCACAAAGATGTGTAAGAGAATTCACCTTTAAAACAAGATCTGGTCAGTAAATAAAAACAGATAAAAATGACTGCCTCCCCACACACACCCCAGAAGTTCATGAGTATTTTTCTGTGTTTAAGCTAATAAGCTATTTGACCTACACTGGTGCAGGAGACACCGAGTTACATGGCAGCTAGGTTGCTCAAGTGAAAAACCCAAGCGAAAACTCAAGTGAAATCAACCATCAACAGTTATCAAGACTAAGGAAGACAAGAATCCTTGTGTTTGCCTCATGGCAGATCAAAGACTGGTATATGTGGTCATTTCTCAACAAGTTTAGGGGGAAATTACAAGAAATTGTGCTGATAATGGAATGTGTCCCCATTCAAATCACACACTTCTGCCTATTTTAGTAGGGGTCGAAATATCCTCTGCTGAGAACTCACTATGCTTCAGAGGCACAGATGATCTTGTAGGTTCTCTGAAACACTGATACACTATTCAAATTATTCCTGGGCTCAAGTTCTAATTCTCCACACAAGTAAGCTGCTTGATGACCAGGTCTTCTAAGAACATAGTGATCTTCATGTCCTAAGTGTGAAGCATTGAGATCCTCTAGTTAATAAGGGATGATCACTAAATTTTTGTACCATTTTGTTTTCATGTACAAGCATTTAATATTGTACACACTTCCCACCCTTCTGCTTCAGCCTCTTGGCACGATTCTCATTTTCTGATGGCATCATCAGTCCATTAAAAATACTCTAAATTTCCTTTTATTTAATTCTTTAACTGAGAGCTTATATATATGAGCTTTTTTCAATCCCCCAAATTTGGATGTTTTCTGTGTACATTATACTTCATAGTTTCTAAGTTAATTTTATTTTGTCAGAAAACATATCCTAAATAATTTTAGCTCTTTAGAATTTATTGAAACTTGTTTTATGACCTGCCTTCTAAGGTATTACCTTCTAAGTAATACCACATAAACTTCTATATGTGTCTGAAAAGCAAGTGTACTCGCTAGTTTGGGGTGGTGCACTTCTATAGGTGACACTTAGGTGTAGTTGGTTAATGATGTTATTAAGTCTTCTACACCTTTACTACTTGTTCTCATAATTATTTGTCTACTTCTTCTAATAATTACTGAGTAGTGTTGAAATCTCTAGCTATAATTATGGATTTGTCTCTTTCTCCTTTAGCTCTATTGAATTTTGCTGCATGCATTGTTGAAACTCTGTCATTAGTTGCATATACTTTTAGGAAATGCTTTGTTTTCTGCATGTACTCACCAGCTTTTCATTATGGAATGTCCCGCTTTTTCCCTGATAATATTGCTTATCCTGAAATCTACATTGTATAATATTAATATAGATCGCATTCTAGTCTATTGCTTAGTGCTGCACATAATCTTCTTTTCTCTTACCTCCTTATAACTTTATATTTAAAGTGAACTTTGTATAGTTATTATATACTTTAATATTGCTTTTTTTACTCCTGCATAGTCTGTTCTCTTAGTGGAGTGTCAAGATAAATAAAATATAATGTAACTACTGCTGTGATAGATATAAATTGACAGGCTTCTTTTGTGTTTTCTATCTTCCCCCTTTAACCTTCGTGTTTCCTGTTTCACATTCTGTTATTTGAGTGTTCCATCATTACCACTATTGGTTTATTAAGTATGCCTTGCTTTTAACTCTAGTAAATATGCCAAGGAATGTATTATACATCTTTAACTTATTTCAGTCTTTAAATAATATCATCTCATCTCATGAGTTATGTTATAACTATGCACTTCCAGGTATCTTCTCCCATCTTGTTTTCATTAACTTTTTATTTATCCATATGTGACAATCTTAATTTTATTAAACACATTTATTTTAAAGAAGTTAAAAGTAAGACAATATAGTGCTTCGTATATATATATTCATGGGGATACAATTTCTAGGGCTTTTCAGTCCTACTGGGTGTACCTACTTGGTTTGTCCCTGACCCATCTCCCTTTCCCCTGCAGGGCTTCCTTTGCTTTAGTATTTGTTCATCTGGAAATTTCTTCTTCTTTATTTTTGAAAGAGAGGTTTGTTGGTGTGGAATTCTGGGTTGTCAGTTTTACTTTGTGCTATTCTTTGTGGAAAGGAAGTTCATGGGTTTAATCAGGGAAGTTTATAAGATCCATGATTATTTCTGGGTTTCTGGCATAAACTGAGGACAATATAATGAAGAGTTTTTGGCATAAAAACCTAAAGCAACAGGAACAGCTAAGGGGCTTTTAAAATAAGCTAAGGGAGAGGTAATAGGGTCTCAGATGGGTCCATGGATGTGAGGACAGTGATAAGAAAACTGGCGTGAAGGAACGCTGAGCATGGAGGTCAAATGCAGAAGGCAGTGGTGTGAGTCCTTGCACCTTGACTGTGGTCTAAGTGAGGAAGATGGCTTTAATGGGCATTTCTGGGAGTAGGACTACTCTGTGAGTTTGGAGATGCCCATAATGCCTTCTCCATAATGCCTTGGTTTCAGATCTGGGCTACAGCCCCAGATGCCAGGCTTGTCATTCAAGTTCCCCATTGGGACTCACCCCTCCTCTTTTTGGGGACCAGGTGCAGTGCTAGCTCTTACAACACTGCTTTTCTGATGAGACAGACCCTTAATTTTCGCAGGCTCCTGAGACAGGACTCTTGTTTTGGATTCTATATATGCACTATTGAGGGTTTCCCACTTCTGGGACTTTGTGCTAATTCTCTGTTCCATCAAAGGTGGACTGGGCAGTTATGGACAAAGTCCTTAGACCACGGTAACTCAGTTCAGGTCAGCACTTCTGTGCTGACACTTGTCTTGTGGCTGCTGGTCAGGGATGTCCCTCCTCATGACTGCCTCCCCAGGCTCTTGTTCAGCCTGTGCTGACTAACACACTGGTTCCAGCAAGTTGTGCATCTGAGTTCACCCCATGTTATGACATTATTTAGACTTTTCCTTTCAACTTAGAATATGAAACAAGGATAAATCATTCAACCTCCATAGCCTATTTAACCCCTGTGTAAACTGTCTGAGGGATATAATGATAATTACCTTTTTCAGGGACAGAGTTGTTGGGGGGAGTCAATTAAGTCTTGCACTGTGCTTTGAGATCTTTCAATGAAAGGCTCGGGGTTATTACTGCTAATAAGATACCAAAGGGATATTTGCCAGCGCTGACTCTCTTCCAGCCAGCATGTCTGTCATTAGTAATTTGGGGGCTTGGCACAGAGTCATGGGAATGTTTTAATGGCTTCTGTTCAACCCCAGAAATAGATCTTGAGGTTGCAAAAAGAAATGCTTGTTTTCTTTGCTCTCTTCTAGCTCTATACACATGGTGACCCCCAGAGGAGATCTCATGTTTGCTGGCAGGGGTCAAAGAAGTAGACCACAGGGCCCCAACAAATGCTGACAGGTGATAGTACCTACTCCCTGATTTGGAGATGAATCTGGAGATGGTATAACACCAGATGGTAACTTTGGCCTAAGCTCCATTTCTAGAGCAATCTGGAGGCTGTGTCAAACTTCTTTGAGTTTTGGGAATCATAAGTAAGAGGTTTCTTAAGTAATATTTGAAAAAGGTTTGCTAATTTGAGCAAGTTATTTTATTCCTAAACTAACCCTTAAATGTTTTTTTTTTCAGATCTATCTTTATGAGTCAAGAAAAAAGTTTTCTCTCTAGGAGGCCTGGACTGATTTCTAGAAGCATGTCCAATGAAGCTTCTGTTTGGCATTGGGAAAGTTCATGCTAGAGCTTTATTTAAAATTAATTAATCAATTCTTATTTTAAAAACTCCTTGCTTACTCTCTGCCCCAGTTTTTCCCGTTTTATGTTTTCTCTTTTTTTATATTATTATTATTTGCTTATCAAGAATAATATTCTAGAAGGCACAGTAACAATGTTGCAATGAGAAATAATTTTGACCCTGATTGATGGTGATCTTGAACAAACATTTAACCTCTGTGATTTTCATTTCACACTCTGAAAGGTGAGCTGATAACACAGAAGCTAAGCACTAAGTCTGGGATGACTGAACCAATACGAACAGAGTTATTTCAGGCATTGTAAACAAATCACAGAAACCTTTGAAGCAGCTGAATATAGCAATACGGCATGGTAAGGACTGTGGCAAACTGAATCTGCATGCTCTGTCCACAGGGAGCAACCATTATTCTGCATTAGCAAATATTCGCCAGTTTCTTTCTTTTCAAAGTAAAAAGAAACCCAGAAACATGCATAACCTCCTGACTTCTAAGAACAGGAACTAATTCACTCACATCCTTCTAAAAGACAATTGTGGGTTGGGTTTGATTAATTATTATCAGTTTAACATTTGTGGCTTATTTGACTTTTAATATTTCTCCTTTCCTTCCCTACTTTATCCTTTTAAAATAATTTGCTTTGTCTGCTTGTTTTACCCCTGACATCAATAACATTCTCTTTCCATTCTCCTGAAAATATACTGATTCTTTGCTTAGAACTTATTCCATTTCCTCATTCTCCTATCAGGGCTCAAATTCCCATCTTTGTCTCATCTTCAAAACCACAAAGATACCATCAAGTTTACTGAGTTTTGAAACAACTAAATTACTTCCCATCCCCAGGAAGTGAGTAGGTAACAAACCTTCCTACTTTTTATTAAAAAACAAACAAACAAAAATAAACGAACAAACAGAAAACTTGTTTTTTTTTTGTCTACTGATGTGGTTACCAGGAATGCTAACTCATTAGACACTTGGAACCATAACTGGCTAAATCTGCCGAACCTTGGCCACCAATCTGTGATGTCAACACATATTCAGGCGAGGAGTTGACTAAAGAAGCCATGATTGTGTGGTTCCATATCCTTTCTAGAAAAATACACTGAAGTAGCCCTAACCATGCATTGTTTGATAATAGACTCTCTGTCAAAGACTCACTAAAAAGGAGCATGGTTCTTCCTAGTAAAAACCGTTTGTCTTTTTATTTCCTTTCTCAGGAGAGATGTAAATTTCCTGTTTGGACAAGAGGATACCTCTTTGGAAAAGTGCAATTGTGTGACACACCACTATTCTCTGGCCCTCACTTGTGGTGGACATTATTGCTAATGAGACATGCTCTTCCCACTAAGTCTAGCTATAACAGTGAAACCCTTAGTGTACATGGCAGCCTCCACCAGTCATTTGGGGTTGGGATGTGGATTAAAGTACAAAAGGGCCACAAATGAAAACAACCCAAACAGCCATTAAGTTGGCAAATGGATAATAAAATGTGGTAATTTCCATAATGGAATGCTATTTGCTAATGAGCAAGAATGGAGAATACACTCAACAAGGTGAATGAATTTCCAAGTATTACACTGAGTGAAAGAACCCAGACACGGACCATGCATTGTATGAGTCCATAAACATGGATTTATCCAGAAAAAGCAAGTCTACGAGACAGGAAGTAGAACAGTCACTGTCTCAGGCTGGGGTGAGAACAGAGAATGATTTTAAGTGGGCTCAGGAGTTCTTTCTGGGGGTGACGGACATGTTCTAAAATTAGATGCTATGATAGTTGTACAATTCTGCAATTTTACAAAAAGTCATTGAACATACGCATTCAGTGTTATGTGATTATATCCCATTAAGGCTGTCAAGAAACACACGAGCTAGTTTTGTTGAGACACTGACGACCTGGAGTCAGGGAACCAGGGAGGATGAATTATCTTTCACTGAATTACTGTGTGATATTAAGACAGGGCTTTCTTTCCTGGCTGCAGTTTCTTCATCTGCCATTTGAGGTGGTTGTGCTGAGACTCTCTTGGAAACTTGCAACCTCTCACAGCCCCTAAGAAGAAGCAAAAGAGACAGTGGATACTGCTATTATTTTGTTAGTATTTTGTTTACCAGTTTGGGGAGGAATTAAGATTAGGGACTTGCCCCACACATGGGAGTAGGAGAACATTTGGCTCTTGATGCAACGAGATCAGAAATATCAGAAACATTTATGGGGCCTCTATCTGTAATATCAAATCTGTTTTCTAAGAATCTCATATGCAGTGTGATATTATACTATGGTATAACACTTTCATGAAAATTGTGTTTTTAAATTCTTTTTACAGTGTGAATATCAAGAGGCAAAAACAAACAAACAAAAATAAACAAACTCCACCATAACCTGGTCCTGTTGGGGTGAGTTGTTTCAGTGAGGAAAAGAAAGAGAAAAAGAAGTGTGTGTGTTTTTGTGTAGACGTAACATTGTATTGGGAATATTGGGTTGGATGGGTAGGGATAGACTTTGAAGAAAACTAAGCTTCCTTCCAAGTCTTTCCATTAAATCCATTGGGACCTTCACTTAACCTTTCTGAGTCATCTGTAAAATGGAAGTAACCTAACCTACCTCATCAGATGTTCTGAAACTTAATGAGATCTTCCATGTTAAATATCTAGAATAGTTCCAGAAACAAATTAGGTGTTTCCTAAATGCTTGTTTCTTACACTCCTAATCCTTATGTCCCCTCTACCACGTTTAGGGACTGCTTGGGGGTATGTGGGGTTAGATAGCAGAGACTAAAGAAGTTGTATAGTTATCTGATTAATCAAATAATCAACCCAGGACATAAGAATGGTCAAGGAACCTGGCTGACGTGTATGGGGCTGTTAACGCAGCCTCTGGGCTGTAAACCTGGGAATGACTTCCCAGCATTGCCAATTCATCCTACTTTCCTTTTTCCCTTGGCCTTAAACTTCTCAAATTGGACATTTTTGGTAAAACTTGTTGGAATAATGAAATCCCTTTACACCGAGAATCTGCCAAAACCTCAGAAAAGATTCATTCCTAAGGCAGATGCCCCAGGAGCCCACCCAAACCTTTTACTTCACATTTGGTCAAAGCATCCAAGATTCTGTTTCTGCTTTGGGGCAAACCAGTGGCTGCAAATTCAGCCCAAGTGTCCTTTAAGACAAAGCCAGAAACCCCTGGAAGGCTGAACACTGTTAGATTTTGCAGGCCACACACACTGAGGGGCAAAGCCAGCATTAGCAGAACTTGGCATATCTTTGCATGTCTCATTCCGGTCATAGAGATGCAGAAATGTGATAAAAATTCTTTAGGGCTAAGGAAGGGAAGGGGATGAACATTTACGGGGTCCACTTATGGATGACACTTAAGATGTTTATTTATTCTTCTATTTACTTAAGATGTAAGCATCATTTTGATTGCGCTTTTGGATTACAAAAATAGCTCAGACTCTTTGTCAAAACAAATTAAGCTATGCAAAGCTGCATAGGGTAAAAAGTGAAAGAATTTCTACACCAAATTCTACCTCTCTCTCCTCCACTTACCCTTACTTATTGCAATTTTTATTTCAAGTAGAAGTAACCCCTTGTAGCAGGCTAATATGAATTCATCTCTTACCTTTATTCAAGCAACCTACCATAAATGCGAATTGTTCTGCAATCTCTCCACCCTGCCTATGCATCCTGATGCATGGAGCTACCGTATTCTTTTGGATGACTACCTAGCTTTCTGTTGCTTGCAAATCCTCACCTTTGTTTCATCATAGGCATTGCTTCCTGCCACTTTGTACCTCTTTCGAGGATGTTGTACACTCACAAGTAATTTTGTAAACTAAACTTCTGTATAAAAATTTGTTGAGTAAATATCCAATATCAGGTGGAATTAGATGCTATGAATACAGCAGGGGCAAGCTATACTTGCTTTCTGCCTTTCTAGAGTTGCAGTGTAGCTTTAAATTTCAGTTCTGTTGTCTTTTTCTTGCCTGTTTGTTTGTTTTCCCTGTATCCCTCATGGAAGTGAGACCAAAGAGCAGGAGAGGGGGAGGAGAGTATAGCTGGGGGAAGGGGAGGGCACAGGAGATTAAGATGGTTCATAGGTGATGAGGTGATGGGAGAACATTGGGGTAGACAATGGTGTTTTATATATGTATATGTGTGTGTGTATTTATGTGCAATCAATAAAAAAATTGGAAAAATAATTGCAATATATCTCCCCCACAGTGTGTTCAATGTTTACCCCACATCTTACTGCCAGCCCTGCCTCACCCACCAATGTAACAGTGATGACCCCTGCTATGTAGGTCAGAAGCCCACAGCTCCAAGAAGCATATGCACATTCCCAAGGTCACCCAGACCTTTTGTTGCATGACTGGGAACCACTTTTAAGACACTCGTTACGGTGTCCTTGTCAATGACTAGGATTTGGTCCATCCCAAAGAGTCAAGGGAGATATATTAAATGTACATGTCAGCACTGAACTGAGAGGCTTTTGAGATCCAGGTGAAATCAAAAGAGGTAAAGAGATTAGTGCTTGTTGTCTATTGAACCCTGACCCTCCCGTCCATGAGTTGGTGTAGGGAAACCCCTCACCCCTCTATTCATGGGAGGGTTTGCCCTGGCAGAAGGCATGCCAGGCTTGGCTGAGGTCTTCCACTTTTCATCCGAATAACCTTGGACAAGACATTTCTTTACAGACTTAGACTTCCTCATCTCTAAAGTGGAAAATATCAATATCAGCTTTCCAAGGGTGGTGAGGTTTCAATGAGCTCATGCGTGTAAAATGTTTAGTATAGTTCCTAAGACAGAGCAAGAGCTTAATAAATGTTATTGCTTTTCTTGTCTTTTTTTTCCCCTGTGCTAAATCTGATTGCCCTCTGGAGACCCAGGCTGGTTCTGCCAATTCAGAGCCAAACACCTGCTTTCTCTCCACCTTCCCTGTCCTCAGGCGCCCTTGGGCCATGCCTCGAGTGGCCCTAACTTCCATCTCAGGAGAATGTGAACATGATCTGTCCCCAATATAGTTCAGGTTGCAAGAGGCTGCTAATTGGAAATGGAAGGATAGGGACAGCTAATGGTTTTCCAAGTAGCCATTTACACTCACAGTTTGGGAACTGGGTGTGATTTCTTCTTAGAATAACCCCTGGGAGATTTGTGGCCTGGGTTGATATGGCCATGGAGTCTCCAACGTCTGCTCTGTCCTTTGCAGACCCAGCTTGGGAACTTGGCTCCTGGGTCTGACTCTCGTTGCCAGGCTGGACAAGTGCAGAGGTTGCTCCTCGGGCTGGGGCCAGGTCAAGCGGCTGGGACACTCACCTCTGGACCAGGCCATCCCTGTCCCAAGCTGGGTTCTCAGCCACAGCAGGGGATGTGCCAGCAGGAAGGAGGCCGGCCTGTGCAGAACGGCTGTGGGTAATTGCTGCTGGGAGCCTGAGGTGGCCTGTAGCTCCTCAGGCGGGATTAGTGACATCAGCCCCACCCAGGCAGCAGGTTCAGACAGGAAGAGAAGGAGGACGCCTGCGGGGTCAGAGGGGGCACAGGCAGCCAGGAGGTGGGCCCTCCCAGCCTGGGCTCCTTGGGGCCTGCCTGCTCTGGTGTGGCTATTGGGGAAACCTGTTGGGTGAGCTCCTGTGTGTTCCTGTAAGGCTGGGCCTTGCAGTCAAGGCAGGAACTTGGAGAGGAGGCAGGAAAGTGGGGAGGAGAGGGGGGCGGGATGGAACCTCTTTATTGGCTCTGACATTTACTTGAGAAGCTGCCAAAGACTGGTTTTTGTTTCTTCAACAGAGATGTGTTATGATAGTGAGGCCGCTTCTGTGGAGGTGATAGTGAGCTCTGCCCCAGGGCCTCCCTGACACATCGCTTTGCCAAACCAGGAGGCTGCAAACCAGTAGGTAAAGGGAGCAGTGGGTGCGAGGGGCAGCAGATGTGGCTGCTCTGGACATTCTGTGCAAGCTTGGGGTAGTCACATCTTCTCCCGTGACCCTGTGCTCCTCATCAGCTGGATGCAACAGTGCTTGTCTCTTCCAGGCTTCCTCCAGGTTTTCTTAGCAAATGGTTCCTGGTTATTCTGCACAATTCTATTTTCCACAAATGTGACCTCACTGAATCCTAGGAAGAGGCATGAGGTAGGTGCTATTATTATCCTTGTCTGACAGATGAGGCATCGAAAGTCCAAAGGATTTGGCCAAGGTCTCATAGCAAAGACTTGACCAGAGATGATCGGTTCCAATAGCTATTGACTTCCTGGCACTTGCTGGTGACCCTGACACTCTCCAGAAGGCATTTTCAAATAGCCCCTTTGTTGACACGATCACCCAGGAAATGCCCATCTTTTGCACGGATTCGCAAACTCTCCATTTGACTTCTGCTCACCACCTTATTCCTGACGCTTGCTTTCAGACCTATTAAGAAACTTCCTTGCAATACTTGTGTGAGAGACAGTGAGCGGGAGGATCAAATGAGATAAAGAACTTGAAATGACAGGTGGTTCCCTCAGAGCTGACGCTCAGCACTTGGGAAATGTTTGTACCTGGGGCAGACAGCTGCAGGGCTGTGGGGCTACCCCAATGACTTCATTCTGTGGGTGTCTTCGGTGCCACCTGACCAGACATGTGCGGAGTCGCCCCCAGACAGCAGCCATTAGAGGGAGCCACTTGCCACATCCACGGAAGAGGAAGAAGGGCCAGGGTTGAGTGAGGCAGGCAGGCCAGTGCGGTGGACCTGCATCTCCTAGACCTTCCATTTTGGGGTTGCCCCAAGCAGCATCTCCCCAGAGTAACCACGGCTGAACCTCCGTGCTGGTGGAGCATCGACATCGCTCTCTTCAACTTCAGCTTCACTGTCAGGCCAAATGCGGAACATCTCTGAAAAGACCTGGGGGTTGAATGATCTCCAGAAGGAGGGAGGAAAGTTGCTGGCTTCTGGCTGGATATTCTTTTACTCTCCATAGATTGTGTCTGCAGGGCCAGCTGCAATGAGAGGCATGGAGGTCAGCCTCCAATCATAGTCCTGATAGGGGTGTCTGCAGTCTGTGTGTGCCATGCATTGCTCACTTCTGTGGCCCCTACAGAGCCAATGCACACACGATCTACACTCAGAGACACAGAACATTTCAGCTCTGATGAATCACAGCAAATGTCTTCACAAAGCTCACTGAATTTGGCTTTAAGGTTTCCCTCTTCCATCATGCTCACCCTGAATCCTTATGTTTGGAGCTCTACCTCTGTGCAGGGGTTCATGGAGGGTTTGGCTGGAATGATGAAAAAATGTTACCAGTTTCTTAGACAGACAGTCAGTCAGACAGGTTGAGATGTAAGCATAGGTGGAATCGATGTCTGAATTGGAATAGCCATTTGTGATATAGCACCAGAAAAAAAAATCTGCCTAAATTTCTTAAGACCTTGCTCTCTGGGGCTAGGAGATTCCTTCATTCGGACTCAGTTCTCCTCATCCTAACTTTTGTATCTGGGATGAAAATAAAAAGGGAGGGAAAAATGTGTCAGTAGAAAAAATTGGTTTGCTTTTCCTTTAGCAGATGCCTTCATCACCTGTTTGCAAAGCCAACCAGGGCTACACTGGCTATTTTAGATTAAAGTTATATCACTTTGGAGCAAGATATTTCCAGCATTTGTGACTCAGGTCTTTATTTTTTAAGAAGGTGTCCTCAAACGCTGAAGGCAATTTCTTGGTTCCAACAAGTCCACTCAACAGTCACCTGCATTCTCTGACAAGGCTCTTGCTTCCTAAGGTTGCCACACCCGGGGTGTGTGGGGGGCCCTCAATTTTCAGCATGAATAGCTTTATCCACATAGGGTGAGGTGGCAGCAGCTTCTGTTACACTCCCCGTGGGTGTCTTGGCTCTATCAAGCTCCTGACACACAGGACATTTGAAGTGCTGGTCCTGTCCATGTGGCAGCAGGCATTTGGGAAGATCCACAGCCAGCCTGCAGACACCAGGCTGTGGCCTCGGCTGAGCACTGTGCTTGTGTCTGTGTGATTGTGCTGACAGCTTTGTGCAAATTCTTGTACAGATACTACTCCAAATCAGAAAAAAACAACCCAGAATATTTTGTTTGATGATGTTCATTCAGGAAGAGTGTCATGTATTGACCAGGGAGAAAAATCAGAGCCAACCATTTCAGAAAGGCTACAAGTCTGGCAGTGTGGCTGGAGCAGAAGTTTCCGCTGGTCTGCTCTATCTTGTCCTGAATAGCTTTGGTGTATGGGTTCTCCCTCAAAAATTTGCACATACTCACATGTCTTCACTCAAACACACACACATATAAACACCTACATATATACACTGTTCTTCTTATTGGTCTCTTTGAACATCTCCCTCTTTTCTGTTGAAAGTAGTTTATGAAAAGCAGTTCTCTTGAGAGTTTACGCAGCTCCCTGACTCTTGATTCTTTATGGAAGATGCATTCTTATCTGTCTGATCCTGTTTGTCTAATGGGAGTTGGGTAACATTGGTGTATCCGACTCTACTGCTTCCAGTTTCTAGGAAGTGGTCTCACCCATGTCATTAGGTACCTGCACTTGCCCCATCCCAGTTTTTCTCCCCATCTGAGTTGTCATTTTAGTCCATGACTTTCAGCTGTAGGCTTTGTTCAAGAGGCTCTCCAAGGCTCACAGAGCCTGCTAGAGGACAATCCTCCTCTCTGGGTTTGAGCAGCAGTGAGGCCAAGTGAGGTGTACAGTACATGCCAATGGCTGTTCCAGGGGCTGTTACCAAGCCAGACTGAAGCAGGTGCATCCTCAGGATGACTCACACCCACACCTGCCAAGAACATGGCAGGGAAAGCTGCATCTTCAGGCCTGAATCTGCAGGCCAGAATGCCAGTTAGGACCAGTGGGGAGAGGGAGGAAATGGGAGATGACCACTTGGAGGTGTGGATAAGGTAGGCCGATGCTGTGATCTGGGTGTGTAGATGTCACTTTTGGAGGCATTTCTATGACAAATGACATTTTATGAAGGACTCTTGGCCCTTCTGAGACCCTCCCCAGCCTTAGCTGATGGAGAAACTGCTGCTTCAATATCATCTGTGATGCTATTGTGATACAATGACATCCATCATGTTGATGGAGTGACCACTGCCTGAATGTGGTCTATGCCCTTTACCGGATGGACCTAGTTAATGTTTTCATGAAACTCACATAACAAATTAGTGCCCCCATTTTACAGAAGTGGAAACTAAGCTGTACGTAAGTTCAATGATCTGCTCAGAGTTCCAAAGCTAGTATATGAGAAAAGCCATGTGGAGACCTGGCAGCCTAATGCCAGAGGCTGTATTTAACCCTAACACTAGTGTTTCACCATCTCGGGGTTTGCACAGGTTATTAGAGGATCAGAGAGTAAACATTTCAGGCTTTGGAGGCCACATGGCAACTACTCAACTCTGCTTTTCTCACTCAAAAGCATTCATAGAAAATATGTAAATGAGTGGTGTGGCTGTGTTCCAATAAAGCTTTATATAAACAATGAGCCATGCACTGGATTTGACCTCTAGGCAATAGACAGTTGACCCTTGACAGAAGCCAAAGGAGAGATTGATGTTTCAGATTCAGCAAACATTCATCGGAACACTTATGTGTCAAGGACTTCAATTAATTTATTTTATTGAGTCCTTCCCAAGCTGTAAAGTAGAAAAGGAGTTCTCAGTTTACAAATGAGGAAGCTGAGGCTCAGTAGAGTCCACTTTCTTGGAGACACACAGCTAGTAAAGGCAAGAGAGAGTTGACTGGAACTCATTACAACTCATGCTCTCTTGTCATTTTTCTCTGTAGGCTTTCCAATGAGGCTGGAGCTCCATGATCAGAGAGGTCCCCAGAAGCCACACAGCTGCCACTCTCTTTTCCAAGGACATCAGTGTCACAGCTTGGCCAGGATGAGCTACAGGGCCTGCTGGGAATGCAGAAGTCAGGGGTATCTGGAAGAGGAAGAGACACTGGGATGAAAAGTGAGGGGCTGTGCCCAACTGGCTAGCTGCCCCTTGGTGGACAGAGGGCTTCAGCTGCCCTTGTGGTTGTAGGAAATGCTGACAGGTTCTCTGTTAGACTCATTTTAATATCAGGTGCAAATGGCCGGAAACCTCCAACCAACAAGCCAAAAGGAAAAAGTGGTGCTTTTAAAATGTGGCTTCTGCCGCCTACATTCTTTCAGGTTTTTCCCACCCGCACATAGCAGTTGCTAAAGTCATAATGAATTTAAACAACAGGGTTTTATTTAGAAGGAAAAAAATTAAACAGGAAAACAGAAAGTCAAACAAAAAGTCCTTAATGCCATAAGCGGTTATTATTTTATCCCAGTCACCATTTTTAGTCCCAAAGGTCCCAAGGACACATGTCCAAGATGGCGCTCCTTTGCCCTTCCAAACCCAAGGCAGGCACTTTGCAAAATCCAGTCTTTCTTTTCCGTCTTCTCTTTGCTTCTCTCTTCAGCGTTCCAAGCTGTTAAGCTTCTCCAAGTTCCTTTAAACTTTTCCAACAAGAACTGATGCAAGATCAGCTTTTTAAACCCCTGACTTTCTCCAGGTACCAGCCATGCCATCTTGTTGTGGCACTATGCACTTCCTAATCCAGGCCCACCTTTGGTGACATCTGGTCAAATTTACCAGGCCTGCCCTCAGCAGCCCCTGGTCACCCTCGGCCTGCCATTTTGGCACCTGACTCCACACCAGCTACTCTCCTGCTGGTAACTCTCCCATCATGGTGCCTCACTACCACCAGCTCACTCTTCCAGGGGGCTTCTGCCACTCTGGGCTCATCTTTACCAGCCTGCCGTTCTTGCGTCTCCTCTCACCTCTCTTCTGTTTCTCTCTTTATGTGCCCTTTTATGCTTCTTGTTTCTTCTTGCGGGTCTTTCTCTCAGACCCTGCCCACCAGGACAGTATGGCATCCAATACCATTTTCAACAATGTCACTACCAGAGGCCCTGGCTGCCCATCCAGCCAAATCACCCCTTATCAATTTTAACAAAGGGGCACCATGCCAGGGGGTGAAATCAGATGTCTCCAGGCCATGATTATGCCAGAGTGGCCTCCTGGTTGTAGCAGGTCCCTGGAGAGAGGCTGGGGAGGATAAGGAGTTGGATGGGACTGAACCTCATCAGAATTTCAGTTTCTGGTAGAAATGGATGCAAAGAGGGGCATGGCATCTAAGAATGATGGTCTTTTAATGAGACACGAGGCCAGTTGGGTTTCAGGGACATGGTAATCAAGACATGTGACTTGCAGCACTAGGAAAAGCCTTTCTGAAGGAGGAAGAAATTAAGTCGGGCTCTGAATAGTACAAGTCATTTTTTGTTTAATTGATTTTTGAGTTTGAAACATTTTGAGATTTTCTGTGTTGGCTAATTTATAGATATTTATAGAAGTCACATGGACATTTTATAAACCAGTATTTTCTATTTTTAGCCCATGCATATTTCCTGTAAAGGCATTTTGGGGAGATGAAGACTCTTGTTATGAATCTGTTCTCACTGATCCTGCCTGGTCATTTCCACGGGTTCTGCAGCATCACATGCCTTTCTCTATTGCAGGATGCAGTGTGTAAAGATTGGTGAGAGTTTGATATGAATTTTAAGTGCTCCAGGTCATCACACAGTGGAGATCAGTGGGCAGAATGTTAGTGAGAGATAAAACAAAATATGACAAACAAGACTGGAGAACAAGGAGATGACAAAATGTGGGAACGGGGAGAACCCCATCCTGCCTGCCTAGACAGAATGTATCATGGTGTTGGAAAGCAAGGTGTGCATTTGTTGTTTTCTATTCACTTCTGGGTCCTTTCATCCTGTTTTCTCAAAGAGGCTCCCCAATATTGTGGGAGATGGGTAGCAGCCTCCACATTTTATACATAGATTTGTGATAATAAAGAGGTAAAGTAACTGAGCGGAAGTTCCAGCTTAGAAATGACATTCAAAACCCTCCAGCCACTTTTTCTGGTGACTTTTCAGTGTTTAAGATGGAAGCACTCCAGTCTACGAAGATATGATGAGAGAAAACGAGAGGCAATGAGAGCAGAGAATGTGTGGGTTGTGAGGAACCAGATGATGCTGAGTTTAGAAACTAGGGTGAAATCCTTGGCAGCAGAGAGTGTCTGCCAGTGTGACTCAGATGTGCTTGGCCACCAGGCAGCCCTGGGTCCCCGTGGTAGAAGCTGGCTCAGAAGACAGGGTGGGTGGAGCTGAAGCTGTGGGACAGGGCTAAGCCTAGCAGTTAGATCTGGCCTTGAAGAACTGGGCTCCACACAAGAGCAGGGGTGGAATACAACCAAGGGAAATTAACCTGGTGTCAAAAAAGGCAAAGAGACTGAGAAACACTTGGGGCTCTCATGCAAGTCTAGAGCTAAGCACTGTGGCCTTGATGAAAAAGAAGCCATGGAAATGGAAGAGAGCTGGGAGCACAGGAGTGCACTTCGGGAGGGAGAACACACATGTTCACTTGCTGACTGCATATCTGAGAGAAAATGATACTCTATGCTTGCAGTGAAAAGAAAGTCAGGGGGGGCACCGGCTTTCCTGTCCTCCTGTGCCTATGCAGGCTTTTCTTAGCAAAGCTGTTCGCTCTAAGAAGCAGCTCTTTCTGCCCACTCATGTCTATGCAAGTGTCCTTTATTCTTTTCTTCCCTTCCCTTTTAGAAGAAACCTACCCACTTAAATATAGATGTAAATATTTATATAAATCTATATCTATATAATCTGTAACATTTATCTAACCAACATTTATAGATGAGATAGAGATAGAGATGAGAGGGAGTGAGAGAGAGAGAGAGAGAGAGAGAGAGAGAGAGAGAGAGATAGGAAATGCAAAATGCTGTATTCGGCCATTGTAATCAGTCTATGTTGCCAATTGTTGGAGAGGCGTCAGGCTCACCAATCTGCATAGGTTCTTTATTGGTTTTTGCAGATACACAGACACACCAGGCAGGGCAGGGTAGGACCACAACTGGGGAGTTGGTGGACTCTATTGCACAGGGATCTTCATGCTCTTTCTCTGGGCTCTCTCTCTGATGTTCTCTCCTACTCTTGCTCGTGCGCGCATGTGTGCGTGTGTGTGTGATCGCTTATGTGTGTTATCTCTGTGCCCCAATCTCCTAGACCCAGGTGTGCACACTTACACTCATGCATACACTCGCTGGGCTGCATAATCCCCGGGGATGACCCGATTCCCCAGGTGCTGGTTATACAGCCTAAAGAAGGCAAAAGCCTGATCAATTCACTAACCCTCCAGCCATTTACCTTCATGGATCAGGACCCACACTCCAGACGAGGAATCAAGCCCAGAAAGACTACGAGGCAAGCACACATGGCGAGAGGTAGAACTGAGGGCCCGCTCATTCAAATCCACAGGTCTACACAGGGGCTGGAGAACTGTCCATGGGACCCACACACGACCCTCCAGTGACCAGGATGTAGGAGGGGCTGATGTTGTTAGAAAAATATCTGGCTTCTTTTTTTAAAAAAAAATGAAATCCAGAAAACAAGGCAGAGTGCTGAGTCATTCACCCCAAGAAGCCCGAGGGAGGTAATTATAAACAGCTGGAAGCCACATCATGGGGCTCCGCGAAGAAGCTGAGGAGAAGCTGGGAGAAACTGGCTTCTGAAAGGAGAAGGAGAACCAATGTGGGGAAGTTATTTCAGAGGCCAGACCAGGTCAGAAGGAACCAGACAGGGCCAACCTCAGCAGGACCTGCTGTTCTAGAAGGAAAAATGAACTCAAGTGCGAAGTGCTCACAGCATAGAGCTACGTAGTATCTCAGGAAAGGAGAAAGGAACAGACACATGACCAGGCTGCTCTACTCCTTGCAAACAGTCTGAGCTGAGACAGTAAACGTTGTGGGAGGGCAATGAAACCCCACAAGTGGAGGCACAAAACTGATGGGCCCATTTCTAAACAGAGGTTATTTTTTCTTAGTCTTCTCTCCTTTAGACACCATAATTCCTTTATCTGAGAAGGCTAAGTACCTAACAGCTTCTTAGAGATGTATGCGTGCTTGAGTTTTGATAAACTACTGAGTGAATTTTCCCTTCCTGAAATTACTCTGAATGTTCACACCTGCCAAGCTGCCCCCATGGATAACCCTGCCAACGTCTGGGAGGTGGGGTTGTGAGGCCAGGGTCCTGATTCAGGGAGGTCTCATATGGCACTGGCCCAGAAACCTCAGCTGGTGGAAGGGTATTATCTTATTGACCAAAGAATAGGAAGTCAGGAGAAAAAGTGGATTGGGAGCATGGGGTGAGGCATGCTCATTTTTGCACCATGCCAACTTCACTGGGCACCTGCTCTACTCCATGGACTTCATAAAGGCCAAGGT
This sequence comes from Uropsilus gracilis, assembly GCA_004024945.1. Lineage (NCBI taxonomy): Eukaryota > Metazoa > Chordata > Mammalia > Eulipotyphla > Talpidae > Uropsilus > Uropsilus gracilis. The sequence goes on from PVHY01008191.1 coordinate 45,928, forward strand.
CAAATTGAATTTGGGCTGTTGGGTAACCATCTCATCCTCATCACCAGTGGTAGGGCCGAGCATCAGGTTCACCAACATGCATAGGTTCTTCACTGGTTTTAGCAGTTATAGACACACCAGGCAGGTAGGGCAGGGCCAGGTGACCCGGGGAGGTTGAGAGGCCAGAGCCCTCAGCTCCCCAGGAATCTTTTTCTCTGGGCTCTCTCTCGCATTCTCTCATGTTCTTGCTCATGCTCACGCTCTCTTGTACTCTCTGTGCCTTTTTATCCCCGTCTCTCCCAGGCTCTGGTGTGCATACTCACCCACGTGCACACTCACTGGGCCCCACAATCACTGGGAAGATACAATACCCCAGGTGCCGGGTATACAGGCTAATGGAGGAAAAAGCCTAACTAATTCACTTACCTTAGGGATGCCTTAGTTTGCTTTCCCAGTTTTCTGAGCAGGATAAGAAAAGGAAGACACCACGAAGACCAGAACCTATGATTAGGGTTGAGCTGGGAAATTCCTTATTTGTAGCAATTTAGATAAATGAGAATTATTAAGCACCAGGGGTATTAATGACAAAACCAAAGCACAGCCAAGTCACATGGCTTGTTCAAGGTCCTGAAGCTGGTGGGTTGGAGTCAAAAATCAGTTTCCCTAAATCTGCTTTGAAGATGGGCTCTTGTTACTTCCCTCTCTTGTTCATCTTGTTAAGGTCGGAGCATCTGTTTTTAATGAAAACCAAACGCTTCCATTCAGTGAACCTACTTCATAGTCCAGCAATCATTAAGTTCCTCCCCATAGTCTTCCTAAGATCTAGAGAGAAACAGCAGTAACCACTGTCTTCCCATCTCTCTTGACTTCACAGCTTGTGTTTCCCTCTTTCTGGGAAGTCTGTGAGTCAGGATCCAGTCCTAGGTACACCAGTTCAGGCAGCTGCACCCAGCTTGCCCATGTGTGCAGAGGACTGATTGTCTCAGGTCTCCCATGACCAAGTCCTTGACATTGGGCTATGCAGGGCCTGGTTCTTGGATGCAGCCTACTTCAGTACTCCAAATGCCACACCTGCACCCCCAGTTCAAGTGACTGAACCTGCTCAGGGTATGCTTGAGGTCATAGGAAGAACTACTTGGTAGTTCAGTGGGTGTTTTCTGTACTTGCCCAAGGAGGAAAGTAAAGATGTTCTGCAAAGACTGAAGCAGAGGGAGGAAGGCAGCCCCTGCCATCTTTTTCATCACACAAAGGGACAGAAAAAGCCCTGTGTTGAGTTCTTATCTCTTTTCTATTACTTAGCCACTGATAATCAACTGTCCATCTGTAAACAAAGTTTAATTATGTCTATTGCAGAGATACTTGATGAAATAGGACATGTAGATACACTGATTCTGCTCTGGATCATATAGATCTGGGTTGAAACACCAAATCCTGTAGTCACCATGTTAGAGGAACAGTGAGGAACTAACTCCGAGTACATGGAGGATGCTTCTAGTAAAAGTGGAATTTTCTGGCACAGCAGAGATCCAAGATGCTGAGCATTACAACTCCCAGCGTGCTGTGAAAGTGACTTCCTCAATGGCAGGGATGCTGGGGACTAAGAGTGCAAATGGGCAGCCTTGTTGAATTCAAAGGACTGGCCAGGCACATGTGCAGGTCCTGTTGCTTTTCTGGCTTTGGCTGTACCCTACCCTCATCTCCTCTCAGGTGGTGCTGCTAGAGGGAAAGATGACATCTGGCCAGTTATTTTATGTTCTTCTGTTGCTCTCAATCTTCTCTCTCCCTTGTAAATAAACCATTTGAAATCTCTCTCTGTGTGTCTGCTTTTGGGTCTTCTCTTGTATTCTTAAATGTGTGCATCAGGGCTCACAATCTGGGTCACTCCTATTTTTGCAAGGGTCACTCTGTAAGAATCAGTACAGAGGGCATGGGAAATTACCCTTGGCATTTCCATTTCTTCAAATATTGTATGATGAATATAAATACTTAACATAATGCCAGCATATAGTACGTGTTTAAGAAATGGTAATAAAAATTCTTATGTATTATTTCAACGTACACATATACACACAGATATTAAATAGTTACGAATGTGGGTATAGGGAAGACTTTCTGACTTAAAACACATACAGGCCTGCTTCTCTCTCCGAAGCAGGCTACAAGCAGGCCATTTTACCTTTACGTTGAGGCTGCCATACCTAGGCCTGCTTCTCTCCCTAGGAAGCAGGCTACACACTGTTCCTCAGCATTTTCACTGATCACCTTCACCACTGATCTGCAAACATCAGCTACCAGCTGCTCTCTGCCTTCTTTCCCTCTTTCAGACCTAAAAAGAAAAACTTTAAAACATAGTTTAAACTCTCCACTTGTGGGTTTTCTTACCACCATCCCCAGCCTTCTCAACCAAAATACCAAACCAATGCAAGACTATCAGTGCAGACTAATTCATTTCTAACAAAGTGATTTCTAATTATCCTAATAACTACGCAAGAAACATATAAGACTCAGATTACTTCAACATTGTCCAAAACCTTTCCCAGCACTGTCCAAAATCCTTTCCCCAGATTGCCCAGAAATCCTCAGTCTCTCAGTCCTGATCCTCTCACCAATGTCCAGTCAGAGTTCCTCTCCACGTGTTTGAAGACATCTTTCTTTGGGGCGCTCCTTTGGCGTACTCGTCTTCTATGCTGCCTTCTCCTTGTCGTCTTCAGGTAGCAGGAGCTTCACGGTACAGGACCCAGCCAAGTTCACTTTCTTTTCAGGTCTGTCTTGCACGGCCTCTCGCAGACACAAGTTAAACTCAGCAAAACAAACTCCAACACGGAGTTCAAATCTGCAAACTCCTTAGTTGCATTCAGCACACATGCTGCCAGCCTGGGCCAGCCAAAGGCTATAGGCCCCCAGTTGGCCATGTCCACATGGCTCACATCTTTACAAGATGGCCGATTCCCATCTCTCCTCCACTGAACCTCTCTCTATCCAATCTTCATATTGCCTCTGAATCAGAATTTGAATCCGAATCCGAATTCTTCTCTTTGTTTCCACACCCTTTATATACCCTGATTTCCCGCCTTCCAGGAAACCTGTTTCATCTTGACCATTTCACTTCTTTCTCCCCCTGCATCTCCCTGAAGGGAAATTCCAACTAAAATCATTCTCACATTTTAGCATCTGTCCTTGAAATCTACAATCTTAAACAGGAGACAATGGGGGGGGGGTAGCACACCCTATCAGTTATATGCCCTATATTACTATCAAGAAGAGTCCCTTAATAGTACACGTCCAAGCCATCTTCTACTTTTTAAACTATCTACAACATAAAAATTCCCTAAATTCCCTCTGAGACATTTCAAACAAAGATAGGGCTATAGGGAGCTGAGGAACTGGGAAAACAGACAGCCTTTCTGATACTGTTAAGCAAGAGGAATACACCCTTTGGGGGTGATTGCTGACAGAATGTCCTGCCTGTTCCAAACTGGAGGCAAAGATCAGAGCAGAAAGGAAGCAAGCCAGTAGTGGTTTTGTGTGGGACCAGCTGGCTCATCCAACTGAGGCGGGACACATTCTGGGTTCTCCTTTCCCCACCCTTTGCATTCTATGAGAAAAGCCATCAGAATGGGAGGTCGCCATATTGGCCAAAGACTTGTCCCATGGGGCTTGGAGAGTGACAACAGTGGCACAGAGTTCCTTTTCAGGGTGGTCTCTGACAGGAATAGAGAATCCAGGGAAAGTTTTAAAGTTAGAACACTAAAACAGAAACACATTTTTGGGGCTCAGAGTCCCAACTTGGGGTCCAGACTCCTAGTCAATATTGAAGCCTTAGTACAAAGAAAATGTTCTTTGGGTTCCAAATGCATAGGTTTCCTCCTTGTTATTGCTTGCTTTCCTAAACACAAAAGAAAGTTAAGCTCTGCAATCCAGGACGGTGCCAGAGAGAGAATGATCCATTTATTTAGAGCAGAGGCAATGGTTCCAGAGGATTTGTAAGGAAAATGCCCTTTGCCTGGAGGCCCTTGGCGCCCAGGCTGGGCTAAGCTGATTAAAGCTCCATTCAAAATTGCAATAACCCAAAAGATATGCTGGGACCACTGATGGGCCTTAAGATTAGCCACTAAACTGATCACTCTCTCTGGGGTTGTGGCTGCTGTATTTTTGGAAACTGGGCACTTAAAAAATTCTATTTTCTCATGATTCTGTGTGAAGACCTCATTAATTTCTCAACATCTCGGCAGAAGAACAATTGCTCTAATTCCATCTGGCAAGGTTCTAAGGCTTGAAAATTTCTCCTAGACTATAAAATATATGGAGAGATACTCTTATAGATGACCTCTGTAATAGATGGCTGGTACACATAATAGGCTACAGCCCATACGCAAACATGCACATATGTGTATATAAATATTTTTTTTTCCTTGCCTTCCTGCCCTTATCCTGGAATTCTTAGCAATTTGGCCTGTCCCTGCTTATTAATGATGTTTCCAGAGCAGAGCTCATTGGTGCATTTTCAGCAATGGGCTGATTAATAGGCGGGCACGGGGGAGCTCTTTGGAAGCCTGGGCACAGTCCGCTTGTTGACCTTGATGCTCGGGGGATGGTCTAGCTTCAAACTATGGAATCTCAGTTAGCATCATAAATTGTGGAGCCACTGGTTTTATTGCCCTTCTGCCTCCTGCTGGGAATGTTGTTTCTCTTTAATAATGGGCTGAGCTGCAGCAATGAGCATTCCCCTCCTCCTCCTCCTCCTCTCTCCACAATTGCCCCATTCCACTCTGCCTTCAACTTCTAGTCTCCACCTCCCTGCCCTGGGCACCAAAGCAGACACAGAGTCTCACACACATACATACACACACGGACATGCACAGGTCACAGGATCATAACCTTCATAAGCATCATCTGCACCCATGTATATATAGTGACCTATCACTCTTCTTTAGCCTTCCCCCTTTGCTGCCCTTCACCCCCCCCCCCCCTTTGGCACTGCTAAATCAGGTAGGGATTGTCAAAAAGCATTTTTTAAACATCAAAGAAAAATAGGAAAGTAACCAATTGTAGAAAATAGGAAGAACATAATAATAGTCTTGTTTTCCAAATACAGATTTTTTGACTCTCAGTAATAATAAAGAACAGGACTGGCTGCTAAGTTGTGTTTTTGGAAGAACAGACATGTTTCCTCATTTTCCCACTCCCCGAGTCCACAGAGTTACCCCATTCATTGCCACTGGGGGCTCAGGGACCTATTTCTACAGGCTGCCCTGGAGCTGGTCCTGGGGAAGAGTCACTTCCCTCCCTCCTCCAGATACACCCATCCCTACACCTAGGAAGCTCTGCCTCTTGCTTTATACCTGGCAGCTGCAGCTTTTGTAGCATTATGTCTGTCAACCCTGCCTTTGCTCAGAAGAGAGTTACATTCCTCTTCCCTTCCACAGCCACCGTCCCAGTCATAAATGTCAATATGTGATGGGGGGTGAGGGGGCATTTGGATAATGTTCATCTCTGGAGTTGGAATGTAAACTCCTTCATTGTGGGTATCCCACATCTGCCTCCCGCACTGCCTCCATGACCAGGAGTGGAGTTCACATCCACCAAGCATTTGTTGATTGGCCTAAACAGCCCTGCTAGATAATGTGACATACACAGGAGACATGGCTTCCCCAGTGGGTTCTAGTTCAGTCTAGGTCAGCCATCTGGCTTCATGCTGTGGTCGACCCTGCTGGTGTGGATGAGCCAGTACCTCCATCTCTCAGCAGGGAGGGTACTGTGGCCTGCGCCAGACGTCCCTTCAGGGAGCAGCCCTGAGTCAGGGACTTGTCTCAACCAGAAAGGCCTTGGAATCTAACTTGCCCTCCAGGAGGTGGTTAGCGGCCAATGACCAATTAACATGGGCTCCTGTGCCTCTAGGTGAAAACCTCGGTGGTGCCATTCAGGCTGCAGCACTGTCTGGGGTTCACCTGAGACAAACCTTCAACAGACCCGTCTTTGCCTGGCTTCTCTCCCATCTTGTGTTGCCTCCTCCACTCCTTGAAAGATTGTACTTGAGAAGGCTTCTTTTGAAACTCATTTACATAAGTCTTAGGAACTGTTTCTAGTAAACCTAAATGAAAGCACATTCAATATTAATAATCAGTGGGATACGGGTAAATTGACTCTGGAAAAACATCCACGATCTTGATTTGCAGGATTTTCCAATTTCCATGGTGCAAATAAATCCACTATGGCTGATTTCAGGCTACTAATGTGATGTTGCTGAACACAGATTTGGAAAGAGATGCACATGATTGGTGCATGGGAATGAGTACAAGTCATGCCTGTGACACCATAGCTCACTATATATATATATTCTCTCTCTATATATAGTTCTATATATATATAGAATATATGTATATATTCTATATATATATAGCTCACTATATATATATTCTATATATATAGCTCACTATATATATTCTATATATATAGCTATAGTTCATATTTATACATATTATATATATGTAATGCATATTATATATACTATAGTATATTTAATATATTATATAATTTAATACATCATATTGATAAATTATATCATATAATATAGTAATAATATATACAATATTATATATGCTATATAATGCACATTACATATTGCATGTAATATTTAATGCGCATCACACATGTAATATGTAATGCCTGTTACATGCAATATGTAATGTGTATCATATATGTGTCATACAATATAATTAGATATGATTATATACACACATTACATGAGATTTTAATATATAATATGCATATATGATTATATAATGTAATATAATTGTATATGTATTATATGCATTATGTACATATGTATTATATATGTATTATAATATGTGTGATTAATACATATATAATATGTATTATATATAATATGTATAATATATGAAATATAAAGTATATGCATAGCATTGATACCAGGAGTATTAGTATTTTGAGAGCTAACTCTTTACTAGGCATTATGTGAAATACTTTATATTTACCTCAGTCCTCACAACAACTTTACTTTCATTACCCCCATTTCAGATATGTGGCCCCATAATTTATCTAAGGTCACCGTGTAGACAGATTTTGGAGCTGAGATTCAGACTCAGTTCCATCACTAAAATCTTCACTTGTGATCCTATTTTGGTGCTACCTACTGAAAGTTAATTACTATTCTCTTCCTGGGCCTGTAATTTCTCTTTAGCCTGGTGTCTTTTATCCTGCATTGCAACCTGCATCCCTTAGTATATTTGATTCCTTCAAGAATATAAATCACTCAGGGCAAACACAATTGCTCTCAAGATGGGGATACCAAGCTCATCATGATTTGGCCAAGGCTCAAATTCTACTCTTTCCTCCTTGAACTGTTTACTTTCCACAGCAGCCTCACTGTGTTCTGGGTATGAAATCTACCTGCCCCTTCCCTAGAGAGGTCAGCACTCCATGGATCCTAGAGAACACCTGCTGTTGTCAAGCTAGACTAGATGAACTCTCAGGCAAGGAAACTAGGACCATGTCATCCATGGAGGTGCCGGAGAAAGCAACTCAGCTTCATTTAGCCACATATATACAGGACCCACCAGGGACCGCCTAAGGAGTTTCTGAGACTTTGCTTTGATCAAAGTATTTAATTTGGAACGTGGTGCATGGCAGACAATTACTATGTCTAAGTTCTTTTCCTGACTGGATCCAAAATGACAGAGAATGTATGCTGTGGTGGAGCCCAGGACCCCTAGGTCAGAAGACCTGGGGTTTGGGGTCACCTTTCAACGCCATCTTGTGGGCAATGGAAACTCTGCCAGAGTTTTGGGAAGCTGCCCTATTCACTACTGGGTGATTTGACTCAAGACTGAAATTAGATAACTGAATATAGTTCTGGAAGGAAACTAGACACTGTGGGAAGAAGCAGAGTTGTGGAGTCAGGAATAATGGACTCTATTCCCAGCACCGAATGGTGGGCAACATCCCTGCCTGTGTTGGGTTTACCTTTCAGGGTCAAGCAGATATAGGTTTGATTTTGGAGCTGTGACTGTTCTCGGTCAGCAACTATCACCTCTCTCACCCAAATCTCCCCATTTGCAAAGCAGAGAGAAAAGAATTGCCTTCTTGAGAAAATGTAATGAGATTAACCATAATTAGAATCTGCCCAATACTTGGCTCTTTAAATGTATTCATACATTATTGATATTATTGTTACCATTATGATTGCTTTCATAATAGGTTGTATTTTCTGCCCTCTATCTCTTTATCCTCTGCATGGCTATCTACTTGAAATTTTAAATCAAATTCAGGACTTATTAACTAATATACTTTCTATCTTCCATAAGAGAGAATCTCAGAACAAGAATCACCTCTCAGTGTCTGGGGCTGTGGGTAAGTGAAATGGTGGCTAGGAGAAACACGAAGCAGATATTGGTCACTGTGTTCATATAGCACTTGTAGTTCATTTGCCAGTGACCAGGAGGGGCCGATTATCCTCCTAAAACATATCTCCTCAATACCTGGTGTATAGAAGGACATCTAGAGTCTCTAGAGTTGACCAAAGCATAGATCCTTCTTCAAGGAATTCACCATTTGATGACCTGAAGGAAATGATCTCCCTTTCCTCTAGAGAACACTTGAAAAAGCTTTACATAGCCCATTTTGCCTATGATTTCCAGCTAAACTCAGCTGGGACTTCATTATTAAAAACTTATACAGTGGGTATTTTCCAAATTCCTTCTCAGCGGCAAGTGCTATTTCAGTGGTGAATGCAGACAAAACTTATGATCTTAAACCCCTGTGAAGTCTTAGACAACAAATCATGAACTGGACAGACAGCTCCTTTCAGTCAGCATGGAGTGGTGCCATGCAGAGGGCCACTGGAAGGGCTGTGCTTTGCCCATAGTGGGAGAAGGGACCCCCCTGTGCCCACTCCAGCTCTGTAGCCATTGGGTTGTGAGGTCACCATTTTGTCATGAGCCCCTAGTGAGAAATCCAGGTCACCCTGAACAAAACCTCCCTCCCATCTCAAGGAGCCTGGACTGTCTCAAAGAAAGAGGGCGAGGCACTGGACTCGAGGGAAATCCAGGGGCCCACATCTGGCAGACACCCACATGCACGTGTTTAATGCAGCTGGCTGATTGCACCCGCTCCTCCTCCGCTGAGTAGACAGAGGTCAGAGAGTTGCTGTAAGTCACGTGGGGGAGGGCAGTTTCCCAGGGGTTTCTTGACATGACTGACGACAGAGGCAAGACATCTCAGTGCAGATGCATGACCCGGCCTTCCAGTGATTCCCAGTCGAGCAGAAAGGGGTCTGAACCTCTGAGGGGAAAAGCACAAGGGCTGACGATACTATGGCACTTTGAGAATCTACACAGAAAAAGACGAAAACCTCCCCTAAGTTTCAGAGGGATTTTGGCACCCTGCCCCCACCCCAGTCCTCAGCAGCGACTTTAGACTCTCATAGCCTAGAAATTGACACTCCAGCAATTCCAGGGTCCACGCCTAGCACAGGAAATGGTGTAAAGTACTCGATTGGAACCTGCCTGCAAAGAAGAACTTAGTGCCAGGGTGGTTCTGGGCTGGTTGCTGCCTCAGAGCTTACAGGCAGGGCACCAGCCAGCGCAGGGACTCAGGGCCTCTTTCTGCCCAGGGTCCACTTCTGAATGACCACAGGGCACAGAGCAGGCACACAAAGGGCTGTGGGGGTACCGGGGGCTGTGTGGCGAGCTGACTCGGTGGCGTTATTGCAGGTTCAGGAGGGATAGGGTGTGAGTCCACTGTAGAACACAGAGGTGTGCGGCTGAGGGAGGTCAAGCAGTATGTCCTTGTTTGCTTGCAGTAAACTAGTCAGGGCAGCTATGGAAGTCTCAAGCCCCTGTGCTTAAAGCTAGGCTGACGGCCCTTTTATTTACTGCACAAAACTCTGACTTGGTGGGAAAAGACATCAAGGATGTGGATTCTAGTAATTTGAGTCTAGGTAGGGACACAATCAATTCACTTAGAGAAAATGTACGAAGTACCAAGTTTGGGAGATAGGAACTTTCCCCCTTTTGTAGAGCTAAAGTTTCACTCACTTTGCAAAGTCCACGGGTATGTGCTGGAATTTTTTTAACCTTTGTTTATTTCATTTAATATTTTCTTTTAATTTTTAATTTTAATTTTTTAATTTATATAATTTTGTTTCAATTGATTGCACACACACACACACACACACACACACACCACACATACATTACATCATTGTTTAGCTGGAGGTTCTCCCACCACCTTATTTCCCATGAACCATCTTAATCTCTTGTGCCCATCCCTCCAATTTTACACCCCTCCCACTCTCTTGCTCTATGCTTCAGTTCTGTTGACAGTTTAAAATTTTTTCTTGTCCATTTGTTGGTTTGATTTCCCTGTATCCCTCATATAAGTGAGACCATCCAGTATTTCTATTTTTCTTTCTGCTAATATGATTCCTTCTAACTCCATGCATGTTGCTGTGAAGGATATTAAGTTTGTCTTCTTTGACTGATGAGTATTTTTTAATCCACCATTTTGAGCCCTTTAGCCCTTTCTCTTTCCTGTCTCCCTCTTAATCTCAGAATATCACTTCTGTCCCCAAAGTTTATAATTACTTTGCCTTGTCAGTTCATCTGCCCTTGTTTCCTTATTTTACCCACAAATCACAGAATATTTGTCTTTTTCTGGTTTACTTTGCTGCATCTAATTCCCTGATGTTCCTTCCATTTTGCTTTAAATGGTGACATTTCATCTTTCCTGGGGCAGGTATTATTTTTTTTAAGGTTGTTGAGTTGCTACATTATATTTTGTTTAACTAAGAGTAAAGTATTATAGGGGCTTTGGGGTGACAGTATACGTTATTTCTGAAATTGGGTGTTGGTTCTATAATATGTTTAGCTTGTGAAAAATCATTGAGCTATATACTCATGTATGTATAGTATACTTTTCTATATGTGACCATACTTCTATATATACATGTAGACATACATGTCTACATGTATATTAAAATGTTTCAAAAGCAATGAAGCAAGCTCTCTAATACCTGAACTTTTATGAGAAAGTGATATAATTTTCTAACTTAATTTAAACACTGAAAAGTCTCAGTCAGGCAAATGTCTGCTGTGTTAATTTAGAGAGTGGGAAACAGGACCAAGACAATTTGACACATGTTAGAGCCCCGGATTAGGAGCTACAGTGGGACCCTATAACTCCCTTGTGGTGCCCCTGAGGGCAGGGGCTCTGGACCCTGTTTGTTCTGTGAGTAACTTCAGCCCCTGCCCCTTGCTGGGGCCCTGCCTCTTGAGTCCTGGCTTCTCCCCCATCCTGGCTGCTGTTTACTGCAAGGTCAGATTCATTAATCCTGACCTGAGCAATCTTGCAGGCCCTCCAGGCTGTGGAATGTGAATGGAGTCTCCAGCTAGATTCTTGGCACTCTTTGCAGGGGGGAGGAGGGGTGAAGGTGTGGGGGGGTGTTGGTGATCAGCCTGCAAATCTCACCCTCTCCTCCTTCCCCAAGGGGCCCATTCATTTACAAGTACTTTAGCCTGGCTTTCCTGAGTCATGCTCCAGTGTCCTATTGGAGCCCTGTCTCCTCCAAGTTTGCCTTCTGACCATCCCTGTCTAGTAAAGGGTGGGATCCAGCTGCTCCTCTCCCTCCTGCATGCTCACCTGGCTTCCTTAGCCTCCTTAGCATGTGCTCTGAGCTTTAAACCTGAGCTGTCAACTGGACACCCAGTACTGGAGTTCTGGTGTCTCGCATCCTCAGCTTCATCCTCCCCAAGGCCCCACTCACTGCTCTGCCTCCTTTGCTGGACTACTCACCAGGTCTTTCTTCTGCCCCTCCCTGGAGACTCCTGCTGTTTGGCATCTGAGTTATGACATCCTGTGTCTCTAAGCTTTAGGGAAGCTGCTAGCTGATTTCAGAACTAGGAAGCTCTGCCTGAGCCCCAGGAGGAAAGCAACCTGAGTCAGAGCTGAGCGCCTGCATCAGCAGCAGGCAATGTGAACACACAGGAGACACAGGAGTTACCCCACCTATGGACTTAGGAGATGCAGCCTGGAAGGGGTATGTGTGGGCTGCTGTCCTGTTACCCTATAGATACTCAGTTGCTCTGTCTTTGGGGGCTGGGGAAGAGGGTGGGGCGTACTGGCACAGGGTGATGTGGTTTTCTGCTTGTTTTGATCACTGTGAAAATGTCCCGTTATCTGCTTGGGTCTTCCTAGGCACATCTTTATCCTTTTCCAAAGGACCGAAGGACGCTCACTCTCCATATGTGGATCCAGAATGCCCCTGGAAGACCTCATGAGAATAATTTCTGAAACTACATCTCAGAAGGCGCAGTTTTCCAAGGCCACAATCAGGCTGTGAAGATGATAGGGTGTGCTGCCCCCCCCCCCCCCCCCCCCCATTGTCTCCTGTTTAAGATTGCAGATTTCAAGGACAGGTAATGTTAAAATGGGAGAATGACCTTAGCTAGAATTTCCCTTTAGGGGGATGCAGGGGGAAGAAAGAAGTGAAATAGTCAAGGTGAAACAGGTTTCCTGGAAGGCGGGAAATCAGGGTATTTAAAGGGTATGTAAACAAAGAGAAGGATTCGATTTGATTGGATTGGATTGGGATTCCAATATGGAGAGGGGATAGAGAGGTTCAGTGGAGGAGAGATGGGAATCGGCCATCTTGTAAAGATGTGAGCCATGTGAGCTTGGCCATGTGGCCACCGAGGGCCTGCAACAACCCTCGGCTGGCCCAGGCTGGCAGCATGTGTGCTGAATGCAGTTAAGGAGTTTGCAGATTTGAACTCCGTGTTGGAGTTTGTTTTGCTGAGTTTGATTTGTGTCTGAAGAGGCTGTGCAAAAGTTAGGCCTGAGAAGAAAGTGAACTTTGCTGGTTCGGCACCATGGAGTTCCTGCTACCTGAAGGTGACAAGGAGAAGACAGTGTGGAAGACAAGGAGGAGCAGTCAAAGGAACATGTCTTCAAGCGTCTGGATATGGACTCTGTCTGGACATTGGTGAGATGATCAGGACTGAGAGACTGAGGATTTTGGGGCAATCTGGGAAAGGACTTTGGACAATACTGAGAAAGGGTTTTGGACAATGTTGAAGTATTCTGAGTCTTACATATTTCTTTTGTAATTATTAGGATAATTAGAAATCACTTTGTTAGAAATAAATTAGTCTGCACTGCACTGATAGTCTTACATTGGTTTGGTATTTTGGTTGAGAAGGCTGGGGATGGTGGTAAGAACCTGCGAGTGGAAAGTTTAAACTGTGTTTTAAAGTTTTTCTTTTCTGCAGATCTTGGAGCTGAAAGCAGAGAGCAGTTGGCTGGCTTTTGCATATCAATGGTAAAGGTGATCAGTGAAAATGCTAATGAAGAGTGTGTAGCCTGCTTTGGAGAGAGAAGCAGGCAGATAGCTGTATCCAGTTAAGTAAAGTCAGAAAGTCTCTTTTTACCCACTTTCAAAGAGAGTAGGTGGCAGGAGGTCAATAAATCTGCAAGACCTCCAACATTATTTAGGCTCTCTGAGGCCATTTCCTCACCTGTGAATGGAGACAAACCCATTGCTGGAGAGCCCAACCACGATGGACAGAGCTCTTAGTAAAAACCAGAAAGTGAGCATTTATTAGGATGGGCAACTTTTGGGACATGAGTTGTATGGGACACAAGTCCTTCTTGATAGGCAGGTGCCTCAAAGTCTGGCTTTGCAAAATGTTGCAACAACCTGTGTTGCTCTCTGTGCTAAAGCTCTCCTTGCTTTTCTAGGCTTCAGGATCAAGCATAGACCTCTCTTTTCCACACTCTCTATATTCTTGACAGAGTTCTGGCCCTCTTCATTTCTGACTCTTAGTTTTCCTTACTGCAACCTTTTTTGTCCTTGCATCTTAATGTAGAGTTCTCAAGTTCTGTTCTGAACCTTTGATTCCATCTTGCTCCACTAGTGTATTCTGAGCAATCTCATGCTCCTCAATCTGTGTCCTGATGTATCCTAAATCCATAGCTAGCCCCTGATTCCAAGCCTGCTTCTTTTTCCTATTAATGCCTCAGCTACCCTCACATCCCCCTGCTGACCTCACGAATGCCCCCACCAACTAATTCTTTCTCTTAATCTTTTCTATCTAGTGGGCATTAGTGTCTACTCATCAACCCAAACAGGAAGCTTGGCTACAGTATCAGTTCCTCAGAGAACAGCAACCACATCTGTCTCCTCTCACCAGGGAAATCCAGTACCTTGGCAATTTAAAAAAATGGCACAGAAGATTCATTATCTCCTTTTGTCCCATTTCCTACTAACAAATAAAATAACAAAATTATATGAATTAGAGACAGAGCTTGGTATGGTGTGCACTCATAGGCTTGAGTGTTTATATACTTACATTATAAATATGTGTATGTTTACATGTATGTGTGCATGCCTAGTTATGTATGTGCACATATGTGCATAATCCTAAAACGTATAATTTTACTTGTATTCATTTTTACAGACAAATGTACTGATTTTATCCAAACGCTCGCTGATAATAAATGGTAGAATTCCATGTCTGAGTGTGTCACAACTGTCCATTCATTTAATCCTGTAACAAGTTTTTTGTGTCAGACAACTAACTTTCTTCCTCTGCATAGATGGGGAAACTAAGGAAAGTGAGGTTGAAGGCCTTGGATGGGCTGACAGTAAACCAAAGGGCCAGATTTCCATCCATGTAGTCCAGAATCCGTGCTTTGCTGCCCTTAGAAGTGAAAGTCCACCTCACAGCTTCTCTTCCTCACACTCCCATGTCCACCCAAGTCTTCCTGAGAGGACTTGAGAAGCTTCCATTGTGTTTTCTCCTCCCCTGTATCAGTGCACACAGCACAAATCATGGGCAATGTCGATTAAGAGAACCAGTGAATGAAAAACATGAACACCTGAATGTCCACTTTTACTTCCCCGCCTTCAGTGGAACTACTTTCTCCATAATTTTTTTTTCTTTCCTAAAAGCCATTTTCCCCCCTGCTTAATGCTTTATGTAGCTCAATATTGCTTTCCAAAGATGATTATTATTCCTGCAGGTCCTCTCATCCATGATCATTTTTCCTTTAAACAGCTGATTGAATAGGATTTGTTTCCTTCGTGCAGGTCATTTTTGTCTAGTAGCAAGGCCAAATGTTTTATCCTGTGGGAATGCATCTTCATTTTTATAATGGAAGTCAATGGGAGTTAATAAAGGGAATGGAAAAAGCACATCACTGCCAACTGCTTAAGTATGTATCTATTCCATTCCAACAGTCCCACCTGTCCTCACCGCCTGTCTCCTGGGGAATCCCAGGAGCAGCTGGGTCGACTTTATAGGACAGTGGGATATGGCTGTCTGGTCAAGGGTGACATGCTCATGGAGGACTGGGGTGCTCAGAGGATACACCCCAGACCCTCAATCTTTCTCTCCATCTCACCACAAAATTCTCTAAGGCAAGAGTTCATTTTTTATTTTTTTCTGTGCAAGTGAGTTCATGGTCACTGCCAAGGTCTTTGGCTAATTTACATGATGTGTGTTTAGGGACCTCAGCCTAGTTGTTTTCTAGGCAAAAGGTAAAGTAGCTCTGAAGACACTAACCTGTGCTGGATCCAGACTTTCCAGGGTTGCAGGAGGGATTTGAAGAGTAACTTTGTTTTCCTCAACTCTCATCCTGTCTCTCTGTAAAGAGTGAGTGGTTACTGAGATGAACTGGAATAGACTCTTTAAGCTGTGATCCCTGTGCCTGACACAGGGTGAATGCTCAATAAGGGGGTACTGTGGAGCCGATGGAGGTGATAAGGATGTTGTCATGTAGAATAGAGTTAAATCCCAGTCACAGCCAAGCGGGGAAGCTACAATAAGCCCACATATCCACGTGTGAGAAAGGTAAAAATAACTGGCACAGTGGTTTGACTGGCACAGAGCACGCCTGGCAAAGGCTACCTGGAAAGATTTTCTAGAAGTGGAAATATCAATTGGGGACCTCAACACATGTAAACTCTGAAAAGTAAGGACAGACCAGAGAAGCCATGTTGTTGAAACAAAATCAAATCTGGCAATAACTGCTTCAGAAAAGCTGAGATATTTTCAAGTTGTCTTTGCTGCATGCTCTGCCATGAAAAATTGTGATTAGAATTTTACATTTCTATAGCACATTTATTTTTAGAGGCTCCAGTGGTATTATTAAAAACTAAAACCTTCCATTTTAATGTTGGCCTGTCTGAAAAAATATGTGTACCTTTCTTCCAGTGAGCTCTCTATCTCACTTAAGCGTTAGTGGGATGTTTGGATTAACTGTGAAATCTGAAATTATTTGGATATTCAAAATTTTTTAAAGTAAATTTTAGGAAATCTTTCAAAAAAGTCAAGCTGGTGGAGAAAGCCCTGGGAACAAAAGAACACCAATTATGTTCAGAATTTCCAGGGAGTGAAAGAGAAAAACATTTCTGGAAAAAAATGTTGTGATGAAGGGTGTGTTCAATATGTTGTCAGGGTAGCTTGGGTTGTTGTCCTCTTTGGGGGCAAACAGCTGAGAAGCTTGTAGACCAGCCAACCATTGGGGTGGGGGGGGTCTACTGAAAACTGAGTAAGATTGAAAGTGGGTAAAAAGAGACTCTCTGACCACTCAACTGGATACAGCTATCTGCCTGCTTCTCTCTCCAAAGCAGGCTACAAACAGTTCCTTTGCAATCACCTTTAACCTCAACTGGATACTCTTATTTGCCTGCTACTCTCTACAAAGCAGGCCACCCACTCCTCACCAGCACCTTCACTGATCACCTTCACCATTGATATGCAAAAGCCAGCCAACTGCTCTCCGCCCTCAGCTCCAAAAACTGCAGAAAAGAAAAACTTTAATACACAGTTTAAACTTTCCACTCGTGGGTCCCCACCACCATCCCCAGCCCTCCCAGCCAAAATACCAAGCCAATGCAAGACAATCAGTGCAGTGCAGACCAATTTACTTCCAACAGTGATTTCTAATTATCCTATTAACTACAAAAGAAACATGTAAGACTCAGAATACTTCAACATTGTCCAAACCCTTTCTCAGTATTGTCCAAAGTCCTTTCCCAGATTGCCCCAAA